>CAUYRT010003066.1:0-41837 GCA_963574885.1 Lepilemur ruficaudatus | reverse complement strand
TACAAAAAATAGAAAAATTAGCCAGGTGTGGTAGCAAGTGCCTGTAGTCCCAGCTACTTGGAAGGCTGAGGCAGGAGGATTGCTTGAGCTCAGGAGTTTGAGGTTGCAGTGAGCTATGATGATGCCACTGCACTCTAGCCCAGGTGACGGCGCAAGACCCTGTCTAGAAAAAAAAAAATAGCATAGAGATCATTTGTTCCTTACTTGTAGAACCATCTGTGTTTGGTGACTACTATTGTCTGAATGTTTGTGCCCCCTCACAATTCACATGTTGGCATCTAATTCCCAATACAATACTATGAGGTGAGGCCTTTATGGAGGTGATTAAGACATGAGGTCAGAGCCCTCGGTGATGTTATTGGTGCCCTTAAACTGTAAAAGAGGTTGGAGGAAGCTTGTTCACCCCTTCTACCAAGTGAAGTTGCAGTAAGAAGGTGCCATCTATGAAGCAGAGAGTGAGCCCTCAGCAGACACTGAATCTGCTGGTGCCTTGATCTTCAACTTCTGAGCCTCTGGAACTGTGAGAAATAAAATTTTTGTTATAATATTTATAAATTATCCAGTCTAAGATATTTTGTTATAGCAGCTGTAATCAACTAAGACAGTGATCTTTTATAAGAGATAAAGCTTTGATAATCTTTTCAAATCTTTTGTTGCATGTTCTTTTAAAGTTGGTATCCCCTTTTAGATCAGTTTTATCAATTTTGGTGATTTCTAATTTTTAGAAATCATTTTATTCTAGATTTTAAGAATATATTAGCTTAAGATGATATTCATCTCAGACTTTTTAGAATCTACTTCATACCTATGATTACGTCCCCTTCTCATTTATAAGGCTTATAACTCTCTTTCTCTCTCTCTCTTTTTTTTTTACCTTGGTCAGATATTCCAAACTTTTGACATTTTTAGCGCTTGTCAAGGAATTAGCTTTTTGTTTTATTCAAATTTACTCTGCCACCCCCATTGTTATTCATTTCTGTTTTTTTCTTTAGCAATACACTTCCTTCCATTTTGCTTATATATTTTTAAAATTTTCTTCCACTAGCTTTTTTTTTTTTGAGACAGAGTCTCACTCTGTTGCCCGGGCTAGAGTGAGTGCCGTGGCGTCAACCTAGCTCACTCACAGCAACCTCAAACTCCTGGGCTGAAGGGATCCTTCTGCCTCAGCCTCCCGAGTAGCTGGGACTACAGGCATGCACCACCATGCCCGGCTAATTTTTTTTCTATATATATTTAGTTGGCCAATTAATTTCTTTCTATTAGTAGAGACGGGGTCTTGCTCTTGCTCAGGCTGGTTTCGAACTCCTGACCTTGAGCAATCCACCCGCCTCGGCCTCCCAGAGTGCTAGGATTACAGGCGTGAGCCACCGCGCCCGGCCTCCACTAGCTTCTTGAGCTTTATATATGATTCATTTCTATCCAATCTTTTATTATTTTATAATATATGCATTTCTGGTTATACATTTTCTCTAAGTATATGTAGATTTTTTATTTGTATTGTTTTCACTGTCATTCTTTCACATTATCTAGGTTGAAATCCCAACTCTGTGGTTTATGGGCTGTGTGCCCTTGGGCAGGTTATTTAACAGAGCTTTGTGATTCAGTTCCTTATTTGTGAAATGAGAAGATAATGGCATCAACCTCTCAAGATCATTGTGAAAATAAAAAGAAAATCCCCGTGATCACTTAGCACAATGCTTGTTGTATAGTAACTAATTTTTAGGTTTATCATTTGTAAATAACTCATAATTTCTTTCAAGTTTCTTTTTATCAAAGTTATTTAAAGGAGTTATCTTTATTTTCAAGTTCATAAACATTTTGCCTATTTATTAATTCCAAATTTTATTGCAGTATGATCAAAGAAGTGACCTGAATGATTTCTCATCTGAGAATTTAACAGTTTCTTTGTGTTTTAGCAGCTAGTTAACGTTTCATGTGTGTTTGGAGAGATTGTACATTCACTGTTTATTGTGTACAAAGTCCTTTATTCAATCAAGCTTTTTTATTTTGTTATTCAAATTATCTCTACCCTTATTTTTCCACTTGATCTGTCAATTTCTGAGACATATGTCTTACAGAATGGCTGTCTATTTTTCATTCCTACTTATGTTTCTATCAGTTTTTATTTTATAAGTTATAACATACACATAACTTTTGAAATTATATTGTTAGATTTATAAAGGTTCGTTATTAGTAGAGCTTCTTATAGAATTATATTTTTCATCAATGTGAATGTTTTTTATCTTGTCAAATCCATTTCACCTTAAATTCTGTTTTGTCTAACATTAATGTTATCACATTTGTTATCTTTTGTTAGTATTTGCCTGGTATATCTTTTTTATTTTTAATCTTTTTTAGATGTATTCTTTTCTAAATAACTATGACTAGATTTGTTGTTGTTTTACTAAATTTGAGATTCTCTTTCTTTATTAAAGAAATTTTATCCATTTATCTTATACTGTAATTATTGATGATTTGACTTTTTTCGTGCCATCTGGTTGTATGTGTGTGTGTTTGTGTTTATTATGTTCTTAGAACTTCCCTTCTACTCTCCATCATGCCTTGTCCCTGACATCTTTATGTTGTAATCATCTATAACAGAGGTTGGCTTGCTCCCTCCTTTTGTAAATAAAGTTTTATTGGAACATAGTCATGCCCATTCATTTACATATAATAGATAGCTGCTTTCACAGTACAACAGCAGAGCTGAGTAGTTGCAACAGAGACTGCATGGAACACAAGCTGAAAATATTTACTATCTGACCTTTCATGGAAAATGTTTGTCAACTTCTAATCTAGATTTTAATTTTATGTTATTAGTTTTAAACATATGCCATACTTAGCTGCTAGTGAACCAGTTTCCTCTCCACTGATTCTTGAACCTCCCTCTTCATCTTTATTGGATTATTTATTTTGTTGAAGTTTATCCTATAGTTATCCTTTCTTTTCTTTTCTTTTTTTTTTATAGTTATCCTTTCAAAGAGATTCTACTGGTGATGTACATCTGCTGAGTTTTTTATTTCAAAAATCATGTAAGATCATTCTTTGCTTCATTTTTGTGGCTGTAACATCCTGAACCTCTTTGAGGAAAATTGTTATATTTGTAATACTCACAAGTATATATATGTGACATATAATAATCATATTCTTAAAATTACAAGATCAAATTTATAAAACAAATTCATACTTATCTTTATTAACTCTCTTAGGTACAATTATTGCTATTTACTGAGTTTGATGCCTCTATAAACTTATATTATTCCTGAGTTTGACTATTCTTGTGCGTTATAAATGAGAATCCCTATTAGTGCTCTACTTCTGCTTACCGTGGGTTGACGGTGGTAATAGGGGAGGGGAAGAGCATACTGCCTGGCAGAGTGTTTATTTTCAGAGTGAGGAGCCTCCCTGGGCCTCCTGGGGTCCATTGCTACTGTTCTGTTCTTTGGCTCCCAGGATCCACAGGTTCCCTACTTTAATCTGTGGACAATTACAAGCAGGAGAAGGGAAAGGGACTAGCAGTCCAGCTGCTCCAAATGTAGTGTCTCAATTAATCACTCTGCTCATTACCCCAGGATTCACTGAATCTGATCTCTCTGAGCTTGCAGCTTCCCTGAAATTTGTTCTACCTCCCCAGCGGTCTGGAGCCTATGAGTATTTATGGTACAGTTGTTCTAGTTTGTTTTTCCAAAGTTTGTTACCATCTCTGGCATGTTTTTGTCCCCAGTCCTGTTACCAATTAATCCCCCCACCGCCTTAATCTTTTCTGTCATTTCATAATATTTGATAGAGGTAACTTTCCTACATTCTGACATCTTGAGTTAATCTTCATACACAGGATTTTTCAATTAACTCCTTCAAAATTCCATTAAATATAATTTGTGGGAGATAACCTATGTTCCTGCCACTTTTATTTCAAAATATTTTAAAAGATACTCAGAGTATCTTTGACACAAAAAGAAAATTGAAGCCCTATTTCAACAATATCTCTGAAGACATTCAAAATGATAAAATTTCATCAAGTGTGGAGGAAATGGGTATTAAGCCTTGAGTCACTTACCTTTAAAAATAAATTGGGTAGTCAATTCAACTTTTTAAAAATGTTCTTTCATGGGGACAGCAGACATCGGTTGTAGAAGAGCTGTGATTTCTAGCCACTTTTTTCACCTGAAATATTGGGCAGCAATCAGTAACACTTTGAATCAGAAAAATTTGGCTAACAAGCTCATCTTGATTTGGAATTCTAGCCCCATCCCTGCCACACTTCAATCCCTGCCTGCTGAGTAGTCTGTTCAGAGTACATCGGAAGCTACCTTTAAGAGCACCCTTTCTAGAGTAGCTAGAAAGTTTAGATCTTCACCCCCAATATGATCTGGGGTTTTAAATCCCTGAAGAGAGTAGCTGGTCTCCTTTGGCTTCCTTTAGGGACCTCAGAAGGGATAGGTATTTGAAATCCCTATGAATATTCTTTGAGATTTTCCAAGTGATTATGAAAACCTTCCCTTCTTTCTCCTTTTTTGGTGCTGGGGTTGGTATTTAGAGGAGTGTGCAGTCAGATACCTGTGTGCACTCCCAGAACTCTCTGTGACATGAATCTGTCAGTTTTCTTTGCTTGGTGTAGGCAGAAATGTTTTTCCGTGCCATCCAATGGTGCCTCTGTGTCTACTGTGCCCCAATTTCAAACTGGCAGGGTTTGAATGTCCTTCCATGCTCTAATCAAGGAATCTCTGGCAGCAGCTACCTCAGATGCAGGGTGGCTTTTGGTGACCACAACCTGTGCTACCAGATTTTAAAGAGGTGGCACATAATAACTAGGTTGCTGCCACTTTTGGTTTTCAGGGCTCCTGTCATTGTTAGGGCTCTTGTCCTTTGCCACCACCCTATTTCTTCCCTTCTCCTCTCCACCTCCCCAGAAATAGAAAGGAAGAGAAATTCCTATTTATTTTGCTCTTACTATGTATAAAGCATTGTGCTGGGTATTCTCACAAATATTTTTCATTAAATCCTCAGTACAACTGTGTGAGGGAGTTATTATTCTCACATTTTACCAATTAGAAAACTGGGGCTCAGAGAAGTGAAGAACTTGCCTGAGATCACAAAAGTGGCAAGTGGTAGGGCTGAGATTTGGATCCCAGACTCTAAGCTCTGAAGCCCAAGGGATCTCTGAAAGAATGAGCCTCAAGCTTGGTCCGCCAGAGTGTGGGTCTGAAGTCAGATGACAAAATAGGGGCTAAAGGAAAAATGTGGCTGACGCTTTTCCTTAAAAGGAACAGGGCTGGCCAGAGTACCTTTAAAACTGGAGAATCTAGCACCAGATGTCAGGCTGAACAGACAAAATTGGCTGCTTGGAAAATTTTTGTAGAGTCATGGAGACATGAATTTTAAATATGATTTAACTAAGTTCTCAGTTCTTGCACTATTACTGTGGATAAGTTATTGAGCTTTCTTTTTAGCCCATTCTGCTTTTTCAGGCATTCTGCTTTTATTTCTTGGCCTAGACAAAAGGAGCTTTTTCTAATTCAATAACTCAATTCAACAAACATTTATTATTTGGCTACTTTGTGGTAAGGACTATGTTATGTGTTAGACATACAGAGAAGATTAAAACATACTTTCTGACATAGTCCCCAGTACTGGGAGCCAGAGAGCGAGTGTAGATATAAGTAAACCCACAGTTTCCATATGATGAGCTAGTGTCTAAGACACGAGACTGTGCAAGATACCATAGAACAGAGGAAAGAGACAGCTAACACAACCTAGGTGGGCAGGTGGGTAGGGAATGGATAAGGAAAAACTCCCAGGAGGATACAATTCTTGACAGGTGAGTGAGCTCCTCAGATGATCAGGACCACAACTATATGTGTAAGACTTTTTGCGGGGAAGAGAGAATCACACTAAACTAAGGGATACAAGGAAGCCTATTTCTTTTGTGTGTGTGTGCTTAAAAATATTTATTTTTTTATTGAGATATAACTTGCCATAAGATCTTAAGAGTACAACCAGTGACTTTTTACATGTGTACATGCCCTGATAATCCCATTATCAAGGTATAGAATGTTTTCAGGTGCCCTTGCCAAGACTCCCTTTGGATCCCTCCCATTCAGTAAACACCCCCCCACTTCCCCAAGGCAATCATTATTCTGACTTCTGTCACCAAAGATGAGTTTTGCCTCAAAACAGGACCCTTTCGACCATGTAAAGGGACAATGTGAATAATTAAACTGAAGGACAGTAGATATGTAAACATTTTGTCTATGACCCTATGCTTTATAATAATTCTTAGGGTTTTTACTATCTAGACGAACTTAAAATTCTGACCTGAGAGACTTCTTAGTCAGAAGGTCACTTTTCAGCTGAGGCAATACTCCGCAGGTTTGGATCTGTAGTTCTCAGGAGTCCTTACGTTCACAGGTGTGGTATTAATTTGTTACTACGCAAGCCTATTTCTGAAGGTCTGAGAAGATAATTCAGTTGCTAGAACTGCATCGGGACCTGAACACACTTTTCATTCCATAGCTCTTTGCAAGTTTCTATGAGGTCACTCGTATGTCTGTTGCTGGGTTTCTGGTGGTTATTTCGGATTTTCCCAAGGCCTGGCCAATAATCTGTTTCTTCCTCATATATACTCCCTTATACTGGTGCTCCCTCAGTAAATCTACTCAGTTCCTCTTAATCACTGGGCCTACTGTTCCTACCATTACGAAGCAACTATCTTTATCTTCGGTAAGCCTTTTTAGCTTGTCTTCTCACAGTTTCTGCTTACTAATTGCCTCTACCGGTTGCTGTTGTCTAATGGTTTCTGAGGTCTGCTTTCTCCTATGTGTCCTTCAGCTACTGTTTTTACTCCAAACTGTCTATCCCTCTCTCTTTTCAAATTCATATTCTCCAAAAATGAAATAAATTCATTCATTACTAAACTTTTCCTTGGGCAAAGCTCTTATATTCACTGTCTAGCCACTGTCTAGCCTATGAGATCGGTGGCTTGGTGTCAAATACTGAGCCCTGTTCCAACCAGGGGGTCAGGGTTACAAGATGGAGGCTTATGTCAACAGAGCCAGCCTAAGAAGGGAACCACGGTTATGGCAAACGACCTGAGGCTTGGCTGATTCAGGGGAATGAGGCTACAGACACAATTAGAGGCACTATAAATGGAGATAACAACAACAAAAAAAATCCCAAAGACATGCTAACATCCACCACAATACTACGTTGGCATAACTTCAGGAGATGGTAGGGGAAAAAGGAATGAAGAAAAATAGAAACTTCTGGGAATAAACACATTTATGTACAAGAAAGAGCACAGAAAATAGACCTATTCTAGGAAAGGAGACAGTTTTGCCTACTTCATAGGAAATGACCTTTCCTGAGGCCCATATGAAGAAAGTCGGTCTGAAGACATCTTTCTCTTCTCAAATATGCCAGGGGTGACATCCAGAATGTGGTAAGTGTCGTGGATACTTGACCTAGCCAAGTTGACCCAGTTATTCAATCATACACTAATCTAGATTTCACTGTGAAGGTATTTTTCAGATGTAGTTAAGATCTACCATGAGTTGACTTTAAGTAAAAAGCTTATCCTGAATAACCTGGGTGGGTCTCATCCAATCAGGTGAAAGGCCTCAAAAACAAAACTGAGATCTGTCTAAGGAAGAAGAAATTCCACCTGTGTGTTGCAGCATCCCCTGCCCAAGAGTTTTTGGCCTGCCCTACAGATTTCAGACTTGCCAGCCTCCACAATCATATAAGCCAATTCCTCTAAAATATATAAATATATACATACACACACGTATATATTTCCTACCAGTTGTTCTCTGGTAGAACCTTGTTTTGTACGGTGGTTATGGAAGCATGAACTCTTCAGACTAGCTTCAAGAGACTTGGAATTTGGTACCCCATATAATCTTATCAGGTGTTCACTCCAATTAGGCCAATATCCTGTGTGTTTCATCATGTGCACACTCACTTTCCTGCTTCTATTCACACTGATTTTCCCTTCTGACTTGTCTCTGCTCTTTCTTCTACCTTTATAAATTCCTTTCCCTTTACTCAAACTCTCGCTCCATCCCAAGTCCTCCATGAAGCTGCCTTTAATAACTTTAGCTCCTTTTGCTCTTTTCTTTGTCTAAATTCCCTTAGCAGTTATTAGCTATGTCATTCATTGAGGTTCTTAATCTTACATATCTTACCTAACACTGTTTGTATATAGTATCTACATACACCTCTAGAAGGTATAAATTTGCAAGCATAAATCTAGGTGTACAAGTAATATCATATTTCTTTATTTTCTTTAAATCAATTAAATTCACCCCAGAGTTAAGTGATCCCAGCCTTAATTCTGCTAGCGTAGAAGGAAATCCAATCTCAGTTATTATTGGGCTTTCCTTTTTCCTAGTATTGCAGTAGTCTGGAAGACATGTTGAGCCTAGAAAAGGGGAAAGATGGACTTTGACATCCTCATTGTTCGAGGGTATATAGTCCCTAGAAGCCAGGCAACTCCTCTGCTTATGGGCCAAGAGGGGCAAGGACACCCAGCCTTCCTAGGGGCACCATGCATCCATCCAACGTTAGGATATCTCCCTGGGGTACTTCTAGGAAGAAGGCTGGTATCCCCACTACTGGAACCCCAATCTTTAACTTTTCTCCAATTTGGGGAGACTTTTTTTTCTCTATAATTCCACCTGCCCACAACCCCTTCTTTCTTCTTTCTCTTTTTTCCCCTCTCCCCAGATATGCTTACCTTTTTAACCCCCTAACAAATACCCTCAAGGAACAAGGAACCTGGAAGGCACATTTCTGTGCATAACTCCAGGGATAACATTGACACTACATTCTAAGGAGTTCTATTCCAGGAGGCATCGTTTACAACGTGTGTCCCCTGGAGTTGTCTAAGGGAGAGCTCCTATCAGGCAACTTTCTGTCTACTAACACAAAATTCCTTTGGAGCCTGCTTGGAATTCAGGAGGAGAGGGAAAATATAAGAGGCACAAAAATCAAATTAACTGTTCAATAAATTATCCAGTTATCTGCTTATTTTTTGTTTGTCCTTTGTATTTTTATTTCACTTTAAAAAATACGTATAGGTTGATGTCTAGCATTCCGATTAGATTATGAACGTCTTAAAAATGAAAACGATGTTTTATTTACCACTTATTTTTAAATATTTTTGAGGTCCCAACACAATAGTTTGTAAATAATAGGTTCTTAAATGCCACTTGAAATTAACTGAGGAATGACAGAGTTTCTGGATTATTGGTTAGGCTCCACCAGTTCAGACTGCACTGGCACTGACTTTCCTCATTGCAGCACTGACTCTGGTGTCTTTTCATTGTCACTTTTAGTATTAGGTAAATATGCTTTTTCTTTACCTGTTTCTGTTCACAGCTGCTGCTGGTCTGAATTTCCAACATATCAAATTTCTACTTGGGACCTTTTCAGCCTCAAGTAAAAGTAAATACTTCCTTTAAGATCTAGACAAATGGTATTAACTTGAACCTTTTTTAATATAGAAGAATTGAAGGTCACAACATAAACATGTATACGGTACCAACAGTGGAAAATTTCTAAGTGAAATCAAAGCAGTACCTGGCATTCATTTTCATCATACCTCTCACTTGAAGAGCCAAGTACATTATGTGAACTTTATCCCATTAATCCTTACAGACAAGTAAAGGAACCTGAAAGAACGACTTGAACAGATGGGGTTGCATAGCCAGGTAGGTAGTGACAGTATCGTTAGCAGCCTGGCCAATATA
This sequence comes from Lepilemur ruficaudatus, assembly GCA_963574885.1. NCBI lineage: Eukaryota > Metazoa > Chordata > Mammalia > Primates > Lepilemuridae > Lepilemur > Lepilemur ruficaudatus. Next base: position 32,088 of record CAUYRT010003066.1, on the reverse strand, counting down.
TGAACAGTTTGGCTATTTTGCTTAACAGACCATTGTTTCTTTTCTTTTTTTTTTCTTTTTTGAGACAGAGACTCACTTTGTTGCCCAGGCTAGAGTGCCATGGCGTCAGCCTAGCTCACAGCAACCTCAAACCCCTGGTCTCAAGCAATCCTTCTGCCTCAGCTTCCCAAGTAGCTGGGACTACAGGCAGGCACCACCATGCCTGGCTAATTTTTTCTATATATTTTTTTAGTTGTCCAGCTAATTTCTTTCTGTTTTTAGTAGAGAAGGGGTCTCACTCTTGCTCAGGCTGGTCTTGAACTCCTGACCTCAAATGATCCACCCGCCTTGGCCTCCCAGAGTGGTAGGATTACAGGCGTGAGCCACATCGCCCAGCCAGATCATTGTTTTACTGACAGTGAAATATTTGTGCTCTAACAGGAGAACTCACATTTTCACATCGTACTTAATGTTAGTACTGGTATTGAGGACATTTATTCAAATTTGCCAGTATTCACTTAGTTTTGAATTCCTCAACTTCCCTCTTCTATAATCTTGCTTCCTCTTTTATTTTTCCCCTCTCCACTCCCTCACATGTCCTGCTCTCTCTAATGCTATTAAAAGTAAAACTGAAAACGCAATCATATTACAGCATTGAAACTTAATATATCAGCTCTCCTAAGACTACCTGTATTTTGAAAGACAACAGCTTAGCCCAAAGAAATTAAGCATCACTTTCTGCTATCAAAGAAGAAGATTTTGGGGGGTGTAAAGCCTTCTTTCCTTGTTCTCTTAAATGACAACATGTAAGTAATTACACATTCTACTTTCAGCCCCCTGAGGGAAAAATTTGCAATGGAAGAAGCCGGAGAAAGTAATGATCAGGGGGAAAGAGGATGAGCGGGGAAAGAAGGAGAACAAGGTAGAACTTTATCTTTTCCATATCTGGTAAACTACCATAATTTGTGCAAATAAAATGTACACTTTCAACATTTAAACAACATTTACCAATAATGAAACCTATTTAAGGCATTATCTTCTTTTGTCAGAACAACCATAACGAATAACACAGAATAACATTTTGTAAATGGGCTTATGTCTTTCTCCCTCCCCTTCTTTTCCCTCCTTTATACTCCATTAAAGATCTCATCACAGAGCTAACACGGGGCTATGTATTATTCTCCCACCAAACGGTGCCCTTCCATGGCTTCACACCAGTGCTCATGTTGTTCCCTTTACCTGAAACCATCTTTCCTCAGCTGCTCTGACTGGTCACCTTCTATTCACCCAATGAGACCTATTTCAAATGCTAGCCAAGAGGCCTTCTCCAAACATCTCTTTTACCCTGGGCAGGACCAGTTCCTTGCCCCATTATGTCTCCATAGCACTAGTAGACATGATTATTATTTTAGAACTCATCATCTTCTACAATTAATGTATGTTAACATGTTGCTCTACTCCACAGACTGTAAACCACTTCCACCTGGAACCAGGTATTATTTACTCATACTTTCTGTACCTGACACAATTATGTATCAGGCTTGACAAACATATGATCAATGTATATGCTACAGTCTGGAAAGTACAAAAAGTTTACAGTTTCATAAATGAGACAAGTTGACAGACATAAGAGAGCAAGATAGTATAATGTACTTGGCTAGGAAAATTAAGGTTAAGTAACTACTACATTCAAAAAATATTTATTAAATACCTAGGAGTCAGGAAGCGTGTCCTGGGACTACTAGGATAAATAAAACATAGTCACTACCCTTAATGTGCTCACAATCCATTTTGTAGATTCTCTTTATGTGCATACAGCACTTTCCTGGTTTACATATCACATTACATGTTGTTCCTTACAACAACCCTGTGAAGTAGGTCATTATTTTCATCTTCATAGAGATAGAAACAGAAGGTTTGAATTCCCACGTCTTCTGACTAGGGTTTTTCTTCCCCACTACATCAATGTTCCTCAAAATGTTCTACTGGTGTATACTTTCACAGGGGAGAATAAACGTATATGCCTCAGGGTTGGGAAATACAAGTTCAAAATCTAGTATGCTATCTTAAAAATTTATGCTTACTATAATGTTTTATATTACTTCCCACTGAGTCAAACTGAGCCCTGAGAAGATGAGCCACATTGATTCTGGGTCCTTGAGGGTCCTTAGTACACGGTTTCATAAACAGAGGAGTACACACATAATTTCAGAAGCACATGGCTTCAATCTTACCTTTACCCCAGAGTCTCTGGGTTTGGCTTCAGTCCTAACCCAGGTTTCTTTCAGATTTCTTGGTGGCATAATTTTATTCACAGTCTTCTCTGAAGACTGTAACAAAACACCCACTGTACTCCTAGATGTTAAGTCAGCAGGGTGGACTGAACTTCTCCTCCCGGAAAGGATGTCTCACTCTGGCAATAAGGTCTCTTCAGTCTGATAATATCTGCCTCCCCTCATTACCGGTTGAGCCTAAGAGTTCCAGGTGTCTCCTCTAGCCACCTGTTGCTCCTTGAAGGCTCCAAAGGCTCAACAACACACTCTGGTCAGCACCGCCGCTAGAGGGCAGCTCGGGGTTGCAGCTCTGCTGAGCCCCCTAGAGGCTGCTGGGGTAACATGGCTCTTTCATGGAACCTATTAAAAACTCTAAAAAGTTGCACTCGGGAAGCCAGCCTGTGTGACACCCGGTAGCGAAGGTTTTACAAAAAAAAAAAAAAAAGTCTTGGTGCTCAGCTTCCTTTTCTTAAGGCCTTTGGCAGGCCTCAGATAGTTTACCTTCCTTGGATGAGTCACTCCCTAAGAATCCTCCTCCAGGGTGTGACCACTCGGAGCCATCATTCCCTCTTGGCAAGGTAAAAAATTAGAACCCGGGGCACTCGGCAACTTTCCCCAATGCCTTTTTACTTCCTCCATCTTCCCCATGAATATAAGGTTTACACACACACACTCAAGATTTTTCAGTAGAATCCCCAGTTTTAGCATAGCTTGCAGGTTCTGGAACTAAACCTCTAGGATTCAAATCCTGGCTCCTGCATTTACTAATTGGTAATTTTAAGAACGTTATTTAACCTCTCTAAGCTTCCATTTGATGTGTAAGATAGGGAGAATAGTGGTACCTACATTATACAGTTTTGGGGAGGAATAACTATGATAATGTGTGGAAAGTGCTAGTCTGGCACCAAGTATTCAACAAACATTAGCTATTTTTATTCTTCTGCAAAGCTTCTGCCTAGTGCATACCATGGCTATCAATTTGGTCCAGAAAAACACTGTCTTTACATAGCACATGAAGGCACGTATGCAGAATGAATTTCATAAACAACCTATAGTTTTCCAAAGTGGCTAAGCGACTAGTGACTGTAGGTTATAGAAAAGGAGATTCATTTGTGTGATACAAACAGTGCAGTGGTTATCTGGAGCACAAAGGAATCCAAGAGGCCTGGGTCCTCCCGGAGGAACAGTGTTTTGCACCTTTCCCCCCACCCCATGTGCAAGCATTCAGGATGAGTCTGGGCCTTGAGTCTGTGGGCCAGGCCTTAGGGCACAGTGGACAAAAGCAAGAGGTTTTCAGGCCTAGGCAGGGAACTGAGAACTCAAAGGCCAGGCAACCCAAGCCAATCAGATTCACCACCCACTAGGAGTCTAAAAGGTGGCAGTGCCTCACAGCCCAAAGTCCACGCACAGCAAGAAAGTGGCCAGAGAATCTGACAGGTAGAAACCTGATAAAAACTCTATCAGAAAAGTTAAAGCTGAAGGGCTCATAACACCCACAGGCCCAGAGAAAGGTCAGTGTGAGCTGAGCAGCTGTTCCATCTGGTGCCAGGGGCCTTGGCTGTAGTCTTCTACACCCAGGCGGCTTAGGCCTTCCTGATCAGCCCCACCTAGAAAAGCCAATTCTTCTGCTCTTAAAGGGGACTGCCTTATTTGTGGCAGGGAATCTTACTCTCAGAGGGCAAAGCTATCGCTTAGGTATGAATGGAAAGGGGTGTGTGTGGGGGTGGGGGGGTGTTTGGGGGGGTGATCAGCTGGCTCCAAAGGAAGGAGCTTGTGGCTGAAGCCTTAGCCTCCATGTTGTGAGTACTACACGCGTTTCTTTCAGAGGCAGGCAGGGGCCTTGGCTGCCAGAGACCCTGACAAGCCAGGACTTGAGCTGTGCCTTGGAGCCAGTGTTGAATTGGGAGCGGTATAAAGGAGGAGGGAGGGCATTCCTGGAAAGGGGATGGGGTGGGGTGGGGAGGTGGAGGGGAACAGCATGAGCAAAGGCACTAAGGAAGAATGAATCTGCTGCGCGTTGAGGATGGCATGGAGACTTCACTGATTGGAGCCGGGAGTTCTTGCAGGGGGATGGAGGCAGCGATGATTGGATAGCTAAAGTGGGGCCAGATTTGGAGGGCTTTGAATGCCCGACCGAGGAGCACTCAACCCAGCTCCTGACTGGCGATTTCCGTTCAAGACCGAATTACCTAAACGGTGGTTAGTTCCAACGGGTGTTCTTTGGGGGCTTCTGTAAAGTCAGCTTACCCTCTTAGCTGGTTCAGTTCTCTTCATTTACACAGGGAGGAAGTAATCCTCACATGGGAAGGGGAGGGGGGAATAATGTTGGTTAATTTACTTCACTTGCTTTGAAGATGCAAAAAAAAAAAAATCCCATTTCCACGCCAAATATTATTAAATTTGGTTTCTCCTCACGCAAGTGCTCTTTCTCTCGCCAGCACCTCCCCCACGTTTTCCTGCTCTCCACCAGCTCGGCCAGTCCCCTCCTGGCCCCTGGTGGCGCGCTTCCCGGGCCGCCAGCCCGTGCCCGCCCTCCGCACCCGTGCGCCCCCCTCCCGGGCCCCGCGCCCAAAACCCGCACACACTCGTCCACGCCCCCCCGGCGGGGCGGTAGGTGTTGTGCGGTCTGCGCCGGGCCGCAGTGCGGCTGCGCGCACAGGGCTGCCTCCGGGGCTGGCAGGGCAGCGGCAGCCGTGGCGGCGGCGGCGGCGGCGGCTGGGCCGGGAGCGAGTGGCGGCGGCGGCGTGGGGAGTGGCGTGGAGCGGAGCCTGGGGCTGAAGCCGCGTGGGGACCCCGGAGTAGAAAGCCCCGGGGACAAAGAAGGAAGGCCGGGCCGAGAAGTCCCCGAGCAACTGTTCTCCTCGGATTTTGGGGGGAGCCTGCCCCCCCACCTCGTCATCAAACGCCCCTTCCTCACCCCCTAGCCCCGGCCGCTGACTGGAGGAGGCGGCGGCGGCGGGGGGCTGAGGGGCGCCGCCATGCCTCTCCCTCGGTGAAGCGCCCTAGCCGTGCGGAGCCGCTCGGTCTCCCCGGTGATGTCCCCCAGGCGGCAGGCGAAAGCGACTCACTCGAGCCCTGGGGTAAAGGCCTAGCTTATCCAGCTTCCTTCCTCCTCCTCCTCCTCCTCCTCTTCCCCTCCACCCCCTCCTCCTCCTCCTCTCCCCCCTTCGTCCTCCCCTCCCCGTCTCTTTCCTCACCCTTCCCCGCGCCCCCCATGTTCCCTCCCTCCCTCCCACCCCTCCAGCAGCGATGGCAGAAGAACAACAACAGCCGCCACCACAGCAGCCTGATGCCCATCAGCAGCTTCCCCCCAGCGCCCCCAACTCGGGGGTGGCCCTGCCAGCCCTTGTGCCCGGGCTGCCAGGGACAGAGGCCAGCGCGCTGCAACACAAGATCAAGAACTCCATCTGGTAAGAGGATCCTCCATCGCTGGGGTAAAAAAGCCCAGGCACATTTCTGCAGCAAAGGGGGTGGGGGGTGGGGGAGGAGGTTGATGCATTCATTGAATGTGGGTTTGCCGAGTCGGGTGCATATGTGTAGGACCTCTAGAGCCCCTGGTCTCCTTAGCCAAAAAATGCTTTCACCCTCTCCTCAATTGCGAAGTGCAGATAAACAAATTATTTGTGTTTTTCACTTAGTGTAGGAGGACTATGGGTCGAAATTAAATCATATTGATGATGTTAGCATGAATTTGAACTGGGGGATGTGAATGTGTTTACTCCTTTTTGCAGTCATGGAGGAAGAAGTGTATTGTGAATTTTCACCAAACAGACACTGTACGTAAGAATATTAATATGCAGCACAAAACCTAATTTAATGTGTCTCTTCCTTTCAGTTGGGTTAGCTGCTGTTTCTGGATATTTTTGCTTCCTTTATTCTAATATTAAATTTCCCTTCCAGGGAGTTTATTCTGTGTATTGATTGTGAAGAAAGTGCTTCTTTGGTGTAAAATATTTTAAGGTAGTAGCTTACACCGTAAAGTGATTTTTTAATTTAAATAAATGAGGACTCGAATATCTTGCCATTTCATGTGTCTTTTAAAAGAAACCATAGGTTGAATATCCTTTGCTATTATTGTACTTGTATGAAAATTTCCAATATTTCAGCATTAGATTGAGCTCTTTAAGATTGGTGGCAGTCTTTTAATAATTAAATACACTGAGTTAAGTCCATCCCTTTAAAGCAATTGCAAATATTCTTTGAACATGAACTTGCATCATTTTGTAGGAATCTTCACTAACTGACGTTTTTAAAAAGTATAGCACTATTTTTAAAATGGAAAGCAATATTTGGAATTTGGTCTAAGAGATTGCTTTTAATAGAAGTTTAAAAATAGAATTAAATGTAATATAAAAAAGGCCCTGATTTTGAAAATGGAAATGAAATCTTGCAGGTCAGTCAATTGAATATGACTACTAGGATATCAAAACTCATTTTTATATTGCAATTTAAAAACAAATGTATCATAAAGCAACTAGCATTGCATGTACAGTATTGAGGTATTTAAAAACAGTGACAATTTTTAAATACAAAATTAAGGCTTGTTATATAGTAATTTATTATTTTCTTGGCATGCATCTGTGTTGTCATGATACTAATGAAGTAGGTCAGTGCAGGCTTTAATAGTTTCATACTACACAGTAGTTGGCAGTTGAATATTTTACTTTCAGTTTTAATTTTAAAATGAATTTTAAATATTTTAAAGAAGAATTTTTTTTGGCTTTGACAATAGTCATGTTGTGGCCACTTGAATGGTTCAGATAAATACAATTGTCTTGTGTCTTGTATGTGTGAGAGAGAAAGCAGACTTTATTCAGCAGATACCCTCAACCCCTTTTAAAGCTGGAATTTAAAAAAAGAGATTAGGTTAATTTACTGCTTACCATCAAGGTTTCCACAAAACCAGTTTTGTGTGTTTTTTACTCCTATTAAGGTGATATAACTTAGTGTCTCTGAAATCATTGTTAAATTGAATTAAGCACCTTTTTATATTCAGATGAGGATATCCAAGTTAAAAGTACTAAAATCTCTTAAGAAGGTAAATTTTAAAGTTGAGTCAATAAGGTATGTTTTAATTTATAATGAGAACAAAAGGGGAAAGGAATCTTCACTATATAATTTTAAAATGAATGAGTTGTATAGGCAGCTAAAGTGTTTGAATAATGGTGATAGTGGAGTGCATTTTTTAGTAAATCATATTATTTGTTAAATATCTTTCATTGGTAATTGGTAATTACACATCCATTACAGTCTAACTGCTCTGACCTCAACATGAGAAAAACTTCTGAAGTGTACTCCAGTTTTGGTACTTTCTTTGGAAAACTAAGGGGCAACAAATACCTTAATCCCAAAATGTGCAATTCTATATTTTTATTTTAAAATTGTAATGGTACACTTACTACCATTTCATTTTCAACTTTAGAAATCCTATTTGCAAATAAGGAGTGATTTTTTTTTATATTACATTTGAAACTTTAGAATAAACAGTCATAATCATTTAAAAAAATGATTTTTTTTATATTACATTTGAAACTTTAGAATAAACATTAGTGGATAATAAACAATATTAGTAGATGTATTTAATATATAGCCTCGTATGCCCTGCTCCATAAGGCCAGATTTAATATTATTCAAGTGACTATATAAAATAAAGATGTTAAAAAGTGAAAGCTTCTTTACTACCATCTTCTAACAAATAGTATATGTGTATTAAATTTAAATCATTTTTAACCCATAAGATTGCAGTTCCTTAGCGCTCTCATTTCACATTTTTGAGGCAATAATATTATTTTACCAATTATTTTATCACCTCATAATGTTCTGAGCGATTATCAGTTTTGTACTACTTCCTGTATCATTCTTTGATACCATTACTAATGAGAACTTAAAATTACATTCAAAAGAAATGTGATATTTAAAAATAATCAAATGGGTTTTGCATTTAGGTTGATCATTGTTTCTAAATTACTGGGCTTGCAGATCACAAACAAGTCTGCACTTGCCTTCCTACTCTACAAATATAAATATAGTATGTGATGTAGGCCTTTGGCTGGACAATGATTTATTATCTCTGTTCATAATTAATTCTGTTTATTAAACTAAAATGCTGTTTGATAAAAGTATGTCCATTGTAATTTCAAGCATTAAATGAACCTCTGGAAAAAAAAATATTCAAAATTGAAACCATTGTTGTTAATGAGATTGGAAACTATATTTCTTAAGAAATGGAAATATAATGCATTTTTAAGGTAGTTCTAGAAAATAAAGATAGTGCTAACTTGATAGTGTTGTTTGTTTCTATAGTATGTTTTTGAATCCCTCAACTTAAGTCTAGGTTTATAAGTCCACACTTAGTCATTTCCACTTCATAGACAAAAGATCCAAATCACCTACACTCCTTATTTGAAAAGAGATTTATCTGTACGGGTGTACTTTAATGACAGATATGCTATAAGAATGTCATTTGTATTTTCTAAACAGTAGAATTCTAAAATAAATTTTTTTAAATTAAGAAAACTAGTAACCCATGTATTTTTTTTTAAAATGAAGGCTCATACTGGCAACCCTAAAACAAAGCCACAACCCAACCTAACTGCAAACATTAACTTACATTGCACCCCTCTTTGGTTACCTCAGAAATGAATACCAAAGCAAGTTTTCCCATCCTTCTATTTCCCAGTGTATGGGAAAATGAAAATTTGTATTTAGTTTAAATAACAACAAAAAAAAATGTAAGTGCTTATCTTTACCTTTTTAAAGCAGTTTTACTTGAAACTCTGATAGAATAAAATTGCTCTGGAAAAATAGGATAGAGAAAATAACATTTGCCATTTCTTCTGCTTATTTGATTAGTTATGTTTATGAATAGAGCATACGTGGGTGGGAGAGAATAGCATATTTGCAGTGAGGCTGTAATTTAGGTACAGGGTTGATCATCCTTAATCCAAAATCTGAAATGCTCCAAAATTTGAAACTTTTTTCGTGCCAAGATGACTCCACAAGTGGAAAATTCCACACCTGACTTGTTTGACAAGTCACAGTAAAAATTTTGTGTCCTATACAAAATTATTTAGGATATTGTATAAAATTACCTTTAGGCCATGTGTATAAGGTGAATATGAAGCAAATGAATTTCATATTTAGATTTGGGTCCCATCCCCAGGATATTATATGCAAATATCCCCAAATCCAGAAAAATCCAAAATCTGAAACACTTCTGGTCTGAAGCATTTCAGATGAGGGACATTCAACCTGTAATAAACTTTTACCTAGAAATTGAAATGAAACCTGATGTTTTATTGTAGAAAATATTCTTTTATATATATATATATAAATTTTATTTATTTGAGACAGAGTCTCACTCTGTCACCCAGGCTGGAGTACTGTGGCTGTGGCATCAGCCTTGCTCACAGCAGCATCAAACTCCTGGGCTCAAGCCATCCTCCTGCCTTAGCCTCCCAAGTAGCTGGGACTATAGGCATGAGCCACCATGCCCAGCCTGTAGAAAATATTCTAGTCCTGTATTTATTCAAACAAATTCAGAGATTCTTAAAAGAATTAGTGATCAATTTTTATTTTTATATATGTAACTCTTTATTTGCAGATAAGATCTTATAAACCTTTTCTTAAAAGGTCCTGTAAGATCTATCATTGTTCTACCCACTTTATGGAAAGAGATAAACCAAACCAAATGATACAATTGATCTGTAGGGTTCCTCTGATTCCTTATTAGACCCTGGAAACTGCTGGGGTCAGAGTTCCTTGTCTTTATTCAATCCTGTTAGGCATACAAATTTATGAATCTAGTACATTTTAGGCTTAGAATTATAATCAAAGTAGAACTATATATGTGGTCCCTTTTGGAAGTTTTCTAAATTCTAACTTAAACCTAAATTGAGCTATTTTGTTTTACTTTCTTATTTATTGTGATGACAATAAACCTCTTGATATTACGTGTTTATCTTGTTTCCATCTTAGCTACAGTGAGCAAAGTTTGGTACTCCATAACGTTTACATAGTGATGCCATGTTAGTTCTGATTTCTGTCCCCTGTCCTGAACATGTTAGTTCAGTTTTGTCCTTGGTTCTGGGTCAGGCAGTTCATTAGCTGTGTCTGAGAAATAGTTACTGTTCTTTCAACTACCGTGGGAAACGTTTGCTCTAAACTCATAACTTTAGAGTTTACTTTAACCATAAGGTCATGATCTTCATTCTGCTTTAAAAATAGAGACAGACAAGTACATCAACTGACTTTCATATATTTTGATTAGTTGATTGGCATGCTACCTAACCTGCGTTCAGCCAGTGTTCTATACCAAGCATGCAAAAAACTTAGGGTGCTTTTTGCTTGTCTGAATTGAGGTCAACTGTGTTGGTTGTGTCCCAACACCAAGTGTTTCTGATTCCAGAAAGAAGGTAGTTCCTTTCTCTCCCATGATTTGAAACTGATTAAATTGTCTTCCCTATTGACCAGAAAGGCAAGTTAAGCCATTTCAAGCCTGTCAATTTTCTGGTCTTGTTTAGGTTATTAATGGAGATGTATTTGTATAAATAATTGACCAATTTGCCCTCTCCATTGGAAGGTGTCTTGAATGATGGTATGTGTAAAACTGATTTAGTTTCTCTCTTACTATTATTACAATTTTTGGCATTATTGGGAAAAATGAACTTCATGGTGGTAGAAGAGACAGAAGTGCCTTATTTGTAATGGAAAATATGCTATGAATAAAAACTTGCATCACATTGCTTTTTATATTGCACGTTTTTATATTGAAAAATGTTGCACACTAAAATTGTACAAATGAAAATTAGAATAAACCTTATTTACTCAAATTTAAGCACTTCAAACAAGAACAGTATGTAAGTACTCAAATGAATATCTGCTATATACAAAGTACTATGCTAGAGAGACTGGCATTCGAGGAATGCCTTTTCACTTGTAATATTAACCTTGTAAAATTAACCTAAGCAAAAAAGTGCGATAAAACTTTCCATCTGTTCAGTTAGGGAACCAGGGAAAGAAGTGACAAATGTCAAAGTGTGAATTCTGGGAAAAGTAGACCTTAGTTTCTGCATTTATAAAATGCAGAAAGGGTTATACTAAATGACATTGCAGGTTCCTTTAACTTCAATTTCTGTGACTGTTACTAGGTTAATATTGACAATAATCATAAAATGTACTGCAAGCATAGTGAAAGACTAACATAATTAACTTATCACAGGCAGTCAGCAGAACATTTTCAATGGACAGATTATTAGGATTTGTCAGTGTTTCCTTGGGTGTTATTCACTTATTGTTACCTTGCACAAGGGTTCTGTTATGTGAGATTGTCTGCAAATATTTATTGCGCTTGTATTATATTTCAAGTATTTTAAGAGCTGTTTATTATGCAAAAATATGTAAGGCTATGTAGTAATCCTGGTTATTGGAGAGTTTACTAGCTGCTGGTTGAGAGATTTTAGTAGGGAGGCAGTTTGTGTGCTTCTTTTGTTTTTTGTATAAAGAGATGCTCCATACTAAACTTTTTCCCATAATAATAATGTAATATTTTAAGGCAGTAGGAAATATCAAATTGTAAATTTGATTATGTAAATAAGAAAGGTGTATATTCTTTTCAAAATAAGTTAATGTAAGGTCATGTAGTGGCTCATGCCTGTAATCCCAGCACTTTGGGAGGCTGAGGCAGGAGGATCGCTCGAGGCCAGGAGTTCAAGACCAGCTAAAACTCAAAATAAGTTAGTGTAGGGTTGAGCCTCACAACTATTCCTCTTCGCGTAGGGTAGACATTTTAATAGGTAATTGTGACAAGAGTGTACTTTGTAGAGTATGAAGAATAGGAGAGTAAGATGATTACTACACATCTCTGACTGAAGTAGAGCACTCTATCCAGTGCCTCCTTTTCTACCATTCTATGTTTAGTCTTTTAGTTGCTTTCTCTCCTGCTGTCTGGGGGGTTCTAAGAGTCCAGGTTAAAGATGGGCAGCATGGGCCAACCAATAGGAGGAAGAGTCTTCCTGCCTTGGGTAAGATAATAAAATGAGGAACAATAAGTTCTAAGAACTTAATGCACTTGGTTGCTGACTATGACTTGAGATATTTAGCACTCATCCTCAATCCACCTAAAGAAAAACTTTAAAACATGGTTTAATTTTTCTGTAAATTAATTAAATAGGCATGTACTGTTTTCTGTTTCATGAGCTGTATACTTCCTAAGATGAAATAGAAACATAATGAGATTTGGTTAATTATGTATAATATCTCCATCAGGCATCTTTTACAGTAATTCCTATATATATTACAAAAAGTTGTGTGGGAGGTGAGGTTTTATATTTCCTCATATCTTAGAGCAAACTGAAAACATGCAGACATTTCTTGCTATTTGAAACTCAAGTTTGGTTCCTGAGTTCAGAGAGTGAGAGGTCAAAGAGTAACAGATTCCAATCTGTTACATCTTGGAGTTTTGGAAGGCATGAATCCATATGGTATGACATACTATCTCCTTCAAATAGCCTTACCTAAAAAAAAGAAAATCTGAACCTATTTGTTGTCTAACTTTGGATAGCAAGGGTTTAGATAGCAAAGGTTATCTTTACGCTCATTTCAACACAGGATTAGCAAATTGATTTGAACTTGCATGCTAAATCTGATTGATTAATGATGCCTACCAAGTGCATGGGAATAGGAGGTAATGGTACACATACCACACATACCTTATAATTGTTTCCCTTTTCTTTCTGAAATCAGTAATTTTTAAAATTTGAGCTCTGTTAAAAGCATCAGAATGATTGCAAAGCCAATAGGGCTGTTGTGTTGCCATTTATGGTGCCTTATTTTAAGATATAAAGCAAGCATGGAGAGCCTTTGAGTTTGTGTTTTTCTTTTTATTTTTCTGTGGCTTTTCTGCTTTGAGTACCTTGTACTCCCAAGTAGCTGCAAGATGAGAACAGGGGATTACTGTATTAAGTGGCTACTTCAGTTTGCATTATCCTAACCTTTTTCTTTGCTTTTATTATCTACTTAGGTCTGTGCTGGTCTCTTTATCTGCTACCTCAAGAAACTTTCTCTTTTTTTCTGCTGATATAAGTGTCTAACTTTAAGATCTAGCTTATGAACCACTGCGTCATGTACCTTTCCTCAACTCCCAGGAACAATAATCTGAGTTGTATAATTTAATTTTTTTTCGGTAATTTAGACTGGCCTTATCAGAGATAATTCCATTTTAGTGAGTTTTTATTCTTGTTTTCTAATACATAAAGTTTAAAGGAATTTCAGAGACTGAATATATCTCAAACAAAGCAGTTGGTGTATAATCAGTAATTCACAGTGTGACAGTAAATATGTTATTTGTATATGGGGCAGCCAAGAACTTGCCATTGTTTTTGCATTATATATAAAATTTAACAATTTAATTGGGTAAGAGTGTCATTTCAGTGACATCTTGCTTGGAGTAAAGTTGGTGCTTTTGGGAACCTGGGAAATATATTCCAACAAGACGCTTTAGCTAATGTAAGTGAATCACTTCCCTAATTTGATTGTGGTCATTAGATCTATTAATAGCATATATATGCAATCTGTGATCTAAAATTTCATTGTCAGATTATTAAATGATCCCTTTTTTCTGAAGCAGGAGCTCCTAGCAAGCAACATTTAGGCAAATTCTACATGTACACATTTTTAAGAAGTGAGAAGCTCAAAAATTAATCCTGAATTTATAGACTCAAGTGCTCAGGGAGAACTGAATTCAGTACACACTTATATTAATATCTACTACATACAAGGCATAGAAGGATTAAAAAGTATTAATAGTAAGGCACTATCTCTACCTTTAAAACATTGACCCTCTTTTGTGGTAGATATATGCATCATCGATTGAATTTAACAAAAAGTTAAGATTTTGTTAAATACAGTGGTGGTGTAATCAGTGGTATAAAAAATAACGGAGTTAGATGAGAGAGGGACTCAGTGAGGACACAATATTGGCAAAAGTCAGGATAGTGGCCTTAATGGAAAATCAAAGGATGAACTATAGATCCAAACACACTTAACAGTATGCTTACTGGGACATTGTTATTCTCACTAGCAGGAATCAGATTCAAAGTTGTTGATGGCAGTGAGCCTTGCCAATAATGTGAATAATTAGAGGAAATTAGCTTGGGAGAAAATTTGCTTGACTAAGAAGTGGGATTTCCACCAACCAATCACAATCCTCTCATCTAAATTTTGATTTACAAGGTGGGAGAAAGGATATAGGTCAGGTGCAGTGATCCCAGCACTTTGGGAGGCTGAGGTGGGAGGATCCCGTGAGCCCAGGAGTTTGAAACTAGCCTGGGGAACATAGACTCTGTCTTTACAAAAAATTTTAAAGAATTAGCCAGGTATGGTGGCACGCACCTGTAATCCCACCTACTTGGGAGGCTGAGGCAGGAGAATTACTTGAGCCCAGGAGTTTAGGGCTTCAGGGAGCTATGATTGTGCTACTATATTCCAGCTTGGGTGACAAACTGAGATCCTGTCTCAAAAAAAAAAAAAAAAGAATAGAAAATAATAAAAGAGAAGAAAAGGATGTGGAGTGGGTAGGAAACTGGAGTAGAATACCAGACAGAGGGGATAGCCACAACCTCTGTCACCTTAAACTTGGCATTTCACAACCCTTCTTCTATGCCTTGGTATCATGCCACCTTGATTTGCTTCCATTTATGGTTCTTCTGATAGGAGATACCAACTATTCCTTCTATCAGTCTGTCAGTATTGGTTTCACCTTTGATTTTTGTCTTTCATCCCCAGGCCCAATATTTTAAGAAGTTGTTTAGTTTACAACGTAACTTAAATTTCTCTGTCTTCCTATTTCCACTGCCAAAACCATACTTCAGTGCTTCACCATCTCATTCCTGCATTATTATAACAGAAACATAGCTGCAACTGCCCTTGGCCTTTCTCCCCCACTGAACTATGCTATATATTGTCAAAACAAGTCTTCTAAAACATCCTTTTTCATGTAATTCCCTTCTAAAAACCTACGGTAATTTTTTCTTGCCCAAAATATCATGTCTAAAGAGTCCTGCCAAGTTTCAAAGGCTTGTGTAATCTAGGCCCATACAATCAGTCCAATCCTATTTCTTGCTGTTCACCAGCATTCAGCATCCACTTCAGTCCAGCAGGCACCCTCACTGTTGGCCTTATGTTTTGTGGTCCTACTTCTGTTTCTGCTTTGTTCATGCTTTATATCTTTTTCTGGAATCTCTGCTTGCCTGTCTCCAAATCCTGCTTAATCACATCTTAACTGGTTTTGAAGTCATAGCTCAAGTTATTGTACTGTGAAGCATTCTTCAACTACTGTAGTCCACATTGGCCTTTTCTTGACCTCATATTGTATAGTGAGTTCTGTGCAATTAAGCACTGAATCACTTTTGATTTTTTCAGTGCAGTTCTAATAACAAATACTTCGATTCTGGAGCAACACATTTTGCACCTTTTTTTTTCTCATCTAGTTGTAGGTACTAGTGAATATCTTTTTTGTTTACTACATTCTTAGAGGCATTTTTATTTTTTTCTGCATATTAGTGTTTCTGTATGTGGTATATTTAATGTGCTAATTTCCTCCCCACACACATTATTAAACTCATGGTACATTTTACACAATAGAGGACTATAGCAATTGATCTTTTTAAAAATTGCATTGGTGAAATGGAAGTAGTCATTTATTAAGAGTTTGAATGCTACAAGTCCCATATCTTTCACTGTATATCAAGATTAAAAAAATCTATATTCCAAGTGAGAGCCATTGTGTCCTTCATTTTAAAAATACTGAGCAGATAATTACCACGTGGTTCAGTAACATTTCATGACTGAGTATACAACAGTAATTGGGGGTTTTATAAACTGATTAGTTATTCTGTGTCCCAGCCTAATTCCCAAGAGATAAACTTGAAATTTTAAAGACCTTTTAACTTTGAATTGGAGATGGCTTCCTTAAAGTTTGGTCCTGCTGGAGGGTTTGAGCTAGCTTTTTAGGAGACAAGACCCAAGATTAAAGTAACTTGTTAAGTCATGGCTAAAGCCTGAAGATGGCAAAGGAAACCTATGGAGTGAGGGCAACTGAGAAAAGAGGTAGATTTATTTGGAAAGTCTTGAAGGAATAGGACTAAAATAGGAAAAAACTCTCAGGGCCTGCAGTGTTTCAAATTCATAAAACTGGCTACCTAGACTGCTAACATAGAGCTTTTTTTCTTTTTCTTTTGGTCTGAAAATCTTGCTTTAAAAGACCCTTTCAGCTTTAAAATTATATTTTATATTATGCTACTTGGTTTGTTAAGTTCTCAAATTATGGTCATATTAGCATCACCTGGAAATTTGTAGAAATTTTAAATTTGGGGGCTCCATCCTAGATTTACTGTAACAGAAACTCTGGGGCTGTGGTCAGCAGTCTTTGTTTGAACAAGCCCTCCAGGTGATTCTGATTCTCAAATTGAAGTTTGAGAACCACAGGATTAGAGGATTCATCTTTAAACAGAATATACTAACCCAAAGTCTTTTGTGGCCAAGTTTTAGTATAGTAGTCCTCTCTCTTCTGTGGTTTCACTTTCCAAGGTTTCATTTACCCTTGGTCAACTGATCTGAAAATATTAAATGGAAAATTTCAGAAATAAACAATTCATGTTTTAAATTGCATTACATTCTGAGTAGCATGTTGAAATCTGATGCCATCCTACTCTGTCCTGTCCAGGACATGAATCGTCCCATTTAGCATGTCTACACCTTGTATGCTACCCACCCATCAGTCACTTGTAGCCATCTCGGTTAGTGGTATTGCAGTGCTGTTTTCAAGTAACCCTTAATTAATATTTACTTACTACTGTTACTTGTTTTATTATTTACTGTGTAATTGTATTTTATTATAGTTATTGTTAATCATTAGTTATTGTTAATCTTACTGTGCTTAATTTATATTTAATAAATTAAATTGTATCACAGTTATACATAGGAAAAACAGTATATATAGGGTTTCAGGCATCTGAACTATCTGTGGTTTCAGGCATCCACTGGGGGTCTTGGAATGTATCCCTGAAGGATAAGGGAGGACTGCTATATTCTCAATCATTTTTAAGTACCTTAGGCAGAATTAATAATAATAATTCCTTAATTTTAATTTTCATAGTATTTGAATATAATTCTGCTATAGCATTATTAGTCTGTGTTGTACATTTCTCTTCCTCCAAACCAAAACTTTTATTCTCAGTAATTGTGTATTAAGTGAATTGATTAATAAAAGTTGAACTCATAATCCATAGTCATCATTGAGCTCAGTTCTAGTCAGTAGTTAAAAGTCTCACACGCACACACACACACACACACACACATGCACATACACAGAAAATACCAGTGATTCATGTACACGACAGTATGGGATATGTAACCCAGGGGTCAACAAACTTTTTCTCCAGAAGGCCAGATAGTAATAGTTTTGGCTTTGTAGGGCATAGAATCTCTGTTGGAGTTACTTTACTCTGCCATTGTATCAGGGGATTACCCATAGACAATATATAAATGAATGGATGTGGCTGGATTTGGCCTTCAGGCAGTAGTTTTTGGATCCTTGTGACCCATTGACATGCTGAGAAAACAAAAGATACAGATAACAGTTCTCAATCTTCTCTCCTTTTACTTGACAAACAATGGATAATGATCACCTCACTTGCTTGTTATTAATTGTCCTATAATTCTCCCTTGGGTAAACCCAGAATTATATGCAAAGCATAGTAGAATACAAATAAGTGAGAGTTGTAGTTCGGGACTAGTCTTAACTCATTTCCTAGTATTAATAACAATAATAAAGTCTGTTGACTTCTGGCTTCTGGCTGACACATCAAGAGCTTGGAAGTCCTCATTCCTGTCATCAGAACAAGAAAAAAAAGCTGAACAAACTGAAAATCAGCAACTCTTCTTAGATCCTTTGGAGAATTGAGGTTACAGGGCAAAGGGCTGCAACTGAATACTGGAGAGACAGGTAATACAGAGAATCATAGATTACCTGGGGCAGAATCCCAGTAGTAGAAGCCCACAGCTAAAGTTAGTATAGGTGGGAGCTGATGAATTGCTGGAGGCTCTCACTATAGACTAGCTTGATATTTAAAAACTCAAAGGGAGTCTAGTTTTAGAGTTCTAGGAGCAGTTTCAACTTCCAGGAGCCTACCAGGTTCTCACTGTGAATATCAGAGAAAAATTCTCTTGTGCTTCCTGCAGGGGGAGGAGAAAAGTAACCATTTTGAAATATGCCCAGAGCTCTATGTTCTCTTCAACAAGATTTGCCCTCAAAGGAAACTGTTATATTTTACCAAAGCCTAATTAACTGGGGCTTTACCAAAGCCTCACAGACCTGGAGGAAGGAAAATATCCACCTTCAGCCCTCTCTAACCTTTGATGTGAGGGAAGGAAAATATGCAACTCAGACTGTGCAAGATTGAGACCTAATCATAAAACTCTAGAATGCTTTCCCTCTCCCTACAGTTTACCACCATATCAATAGGGCTCCTGTCTAATAACAGAAGATTACAGTTAAAAAAATTATAAACTCTACTTATGGAGTCTCAATGGACACCCAAAACAATGGGGGGAGATAAAAACAAGAACCCTAGAAAAAATTTTAGCTTCTGACACCACAGTTACAATAAACAGTAAATACAACCAAACTTCTGGTCAAATAAGCATACAGCCTCATAATAAAGGCATATCTCAGTTCCATTTACCCAGTATATCATTTCTGGCTTTCAACTAGAAATTATAAGGCATGCTAAAAGGAAAAAACAAAACAAAACAAAAAACAAACAACAGCAACAACAAAAAAAAAAAAACCCACTTTCTGAAGAAGCAAACCAAGCATCAGAATCAGACTCAGATATGACAGAATTTGGAATTGTCGGGGAATTTAGAATAATTATGATTAATATGCTAAGAGCTCAAAAGGAAAAAGTGGACAACACGAAGAACAGATAGGTAAGGGAAAGCAGAGAAATGGAAACTCTAAGAATCCAAAGGAAACATTTGAAATTAAAGACACTAACAGAAACGAAGAATACCTCTGATGGCCTCATCAGTAAAGTAAATACGACAACATGACTGAGGAAGAATCTGTGAGTGTGAAGATAATATCAATAGAAGCTTTCAAAACTGAAATGTAAAGAGAAAAAATGAAAAAGATGGAATAGAGTATCCAAGAACTGTGGGACAATTACAGAAGGTATAACGTAAGTGTAATGGGAATATCAGAAGTAGTACAAAGAAAGGAACAGAAGAAATATTTGAAGTAATAATGGTTTTAGAATTTTACAAAATTAATAACACACACCAAACCATAGATCCAGGAAGCTCAGAGAACACCAACCAGGGTAAATACTAAAAATTTTATACCTAGGCATATTTTGTTCCAACAGTAGGAAATTAAAGACAGAAAATCTTGAGAAAAGCTGGAGAGGAAAAATGACTTTACCTACAAGGGGATAAGGATAACAATTACATCAGACTTGTTTTCAGAACCCGTGTAAGCAAGAAGAGACTGGAGTGAAATATTTAGTGTTAAAAGAAAAAGAAACTAAAACCACCAGCCTAGAATTTTGTGTCCAGCAAAATTGACCTTCAAAATAATGGAGAAATAATGACTTTCTCAGACAAACAAAACTCAAAATTTGTCACCATGAAATGTGAAAAGGTTTTCAGAGAGAAGGAAAACAATACAGGTTAGAAACTCAGAGCTACATAAAGGAAGAGGGAGAAGAAAAAGAAGGCAAAATAAAATCTTTTATTTTCTTATATTTAATTGATATAATAGATAATTGTTCAAAATAACAACAACAATGTATTCAGTGATTATAGCTCATGGATAAGTGAAATGAATGACACCAGTGTTATAAGAGTTGGGGTGGAGGAGTTAGAAATGCACTGTTATAAGGTATTTGCACTAATAGTGAAACAGTATATTGTTGTTTGCACGTGGACTTGGATTAGTCATAAATGTGTATTGCAAACTCTAGTACAACCACTAAAAAAATTTAAATGAAATGTAATTGATATGCTAGGAGTATAGAGAAAATGAAATCATAAAATGCTCAAATAAAACGAGAGAAAGCAGAAATAGAAAGGGAAACAAAAAATAGAAACAAAGAAAAAGGGCAATGAATAGTAAACAGTTACAGACATGGTACATGTTAACCCAGCTGTATCAATAATCACTTTAAATAATACCAACTAAAAGACTGACTGTCGGAGTAGATAAAAAGCAAAACCCAACTCTGTATGCTGTCTACAAGTATATAATTTATAGACTTTAGTACTTTATCATTAAGTAACCAGTTACTTGTAACATACTTCATAGATGTGTTGTAACACTGAATTTGAGAACTTTTGCTATAAAAGTTGCAAGCAAATGGCAAAGCGCTTAAGTTATAGAAGAATTGAAGGGGAAATGGCCATATTTTTGCCTAGGTTTATGTTTAAACCACTTACTTTTTTCCATTTAGAATTAATTTGACAAGTAATTATTGTGCACTTACGTGGATTTTGATTTTTTATAAAACAGCTTTATTGAGATTTTCACACCATTATATTCATCTGTTTTAAGCATGCAGTTAAATGGTTTTTAGTATATTTACAAAGTTGTGCAATCATCACCATGATCTGATTTTAGAACAATTTGATTTTTTTAAGCAGTTGAAAAGTGAATTATAGTGACTGGGCTACATAGCAATTAGAAATACAAAGATTATTTATCTAATTATAATTCTCAAGGGTCAAAGACAGTAGGAACATTTGAGGTAGTATTTTTTGTTTGTTTTTTAATACATGTTGATGAAACTTCACAATAGGATATGGGTTTCTAGAAACTCAGAAGATGAAGTTGCACTTGGCTGTGTTCTTTTTTTCTGCTTCTTTTCCTTGCTTTTATCCTCAGTGGATCAGTGCTCTATTACTTTAGATATGCTACAAAGCTTTCTTGTATTTAGATGCTTACTGCTAAAAAAAAACTATCAAAGTATTGTGTTGGGTTTCACCATAACTGATCAAATACTTGCGTGGGTTCCCTGTGGTGCACATTATTTTCAGACACTTCTACTTTATGTATTTGTAATTATAAAGTACTATATATAACCTGTCATTTTTTTCTGTGACATATTTTGAACCATTAAGGTAATTGTACTCCCCTACATTAGTTTTCTCTTTAAGATGGATAGAAAATTTCTCTGCCAAGCATAGAAATTTACTACACAGTAACTTTTATAAAAAATCTTGCTTATTTAATAGTTCTAAGGTAAAAAATTATCAGAATCACAGAGAAGTAATCCAGTGTAGTGCTATAATAAGTCATTAATATAAGTTCTGGAATTAGTTGCTTGAGTTTGCCACCCAAGTCATCTAACCTTTGAAACTTTCCTTTTTCAATAAACTAGAAGTATTAATAGTACTTGCCTTATAGTATTGTAATGAAGAGTAAAGGAGATAATTCATACAAAAGAATCTGGCACATGGTGTAAGTACTTAACAAATGTTGGCTGCTTGAGAAGGCTGCATGCAGAGGCAGCAGTAAGAGTGCTGTGAGTGCAGTAGAGTGTAGCAGATGAGGTCAGAAGTAACTGGGGGCAGGTTTGTGTTGGGCTTTGCAGATCTTGTAAACACTAAGACTTATTATGCTTTCATTCTGAGTGAGATGAGCATCACAGGAGGACTCTGAGCAGAGGGGGGACATATGACTCAACTGATGCTTTAAAAGGCTCACTTGGCTGCTGTGTTTAGAAGAGAGTGTAGAATATGGGTAAAGGGCATACACAGGGAGGCTAGACAGCACGGAGTCATTGAAGTTTTGTTTGTGTAAGAGATGAAGTAAATACATCTAAATACATCACATTAATAAGTGATGGTCTTAGGGTATTGCAGTTAGCTATGAGTGATTTTATTTAAACTTTAATCTATTTTCCAAACATTATGTGATGTATTAGGCTCTTTGATTAGAGAGATGTACTTGCATATTAAGTACAGTATTATGAGTGCAGTTATTAAATCTGAAAGATTTGTCCATCAAAGAGACTGAATGTTCATAATCTGTATACTGAGTACAATGAAGCATCAGCAATTTCAAATAAATGACCTAAGTAAATTAGTAAAAAGTAAGAATTAAGGAATAAAACATTTTACATATAATTCAGTTATTTTAAATAACTAGAATATAACTAAACTAGAACATATTAACAGTAGAGATAGAAGATGCAAACGATTATCATTATAACAGTCTAGCAGCGTTACTACTCCTGGTTTCCTCTTTCAGTTGAGTTTTGTCAGTTACTATTTTGAAGTCTCAAACTCTTGTTTAAATAATTGCACTTAGATCACGGTCTTAATAGACCACTCTATAATTGGCCTTGTTCCTTCACCTGCTGTCCTCTTGCCTGATCCACTTTCTGCCAGCTCCACCTCCTTAGTAAATTTCAAATTATCCCCTTCAGAACTCAGCTCAATTAACTATTAATACAAAAGGAGCCTTTCCTGAGTCCCTTAAATTAAGTTCTTGATCACTCTCCCTCTAAATTCTAATTCTTGTTACCACTTGTTAAAATTATAATAAAATAATTATACGTTTATGTAGTTTCCTTTGTTAGATTATTAGAACCATGTATATGGATTATATCTCTCTTACTTACAGAAGTTTCCCCAGTGCAGAATGAATGCATGCATGAATGGACACTCTAATTTAGTAACTACCAAACTTCTTGTAGACTTCAGTTGGAGGTCTGGTGCAGTTTTCCTGGGATTTCTCCTCCCACCTCCCGCTGTCCATCCACTAATGTAGTGTTTTAAGTTGTAAGTAACTAAATGTGGTTGAGGTTATAAATGAAAACAGCAAACATTAGTATTCAGTAAAAATTTAAGTTTCCTTGGTGCATCATTTTCAGTAACATAGAAACATAGCTTATTACGTTTCTCTTTACAGACAACCTTTTTGAATGTTTTAGTGTGTTAATATAGATAGTATTACCAAGATATTATACATTGTTTTATTAGCATTCAAATAAGCATGTATAATTGCAAGTATTTTTTTTTTTTTTAGCTTGAAGCTTGAAACATTTTCCTGAAATTCACCTATATTTCCTTTTCCCTTAGTGTGGTGGATTTTACTGATATATATTGTATACTTTCTTATAGTATGCTGTTCAGTTATAAAGAAGTGTCCAGTGCTCTTAATAAAAATATGTTAATTTTTTAAATGATTTCTCATTTGTCATAGGGAAGGAGGAAAACATTAATTCTGGTGGCACTACTATACTTTTAAAAAAATTTTTAACCTCTGGAAATTGTGACGTCAAATTAGCATTGCCTGTTAAAAACAAATATGAGGGAAATCTGGCATATATGACAGTTATGACACTTAGCTGTGATCTTTAAGGCTTAATTTTGAAGGGATGTGATTTCTTTCCTGAAGGCCACTTCCAAAGAATCCAGAATTAACCAAGCACTATGTCTTCTTAAAAATGTATTTGTATTTTTAATTGGAAAATAATAATTGTAAATATTTATGGGGTGCAATGTGGTGTTTCCATATGTGTATACATTGTGGAATGAGCAAATCAGGCTAATTAACATATCTGTCAACTTACATACTTCTTTGGGTAAGAAAATTTAGAATCCACTCTTTTAGCAATTTTGATACATACAATACATTATTATTAACTTTGGTCACCTTGCTATGCAGTAGATTGCCGGAACTTATTCCTCCTGGTTAACTAAAACTTTGACTCCTTTGATCAGCATCTCCTCTTTCCCTGACCACCCTCCATCCCCAACACTTATGTTTTTATGTCTGTCTCAATTTTTTAAACAACCATTCTGATTACTTTTTCTTTCTGTAGTGTAATAAAGTGTTTGTTCACTATTTCTTCTTCTGAGGGGATTTTTAGAGTTTTTAAAAACACAACATAGAGAACTTCAAAGAGTTTCCCCTATATAAAAGAGATCTGAGGAACTCCCAAACAGAAAGAAAATTCCCTTTTGCTCTTTGGTAGTTGGCCACTCCCATCATAGTGTTGGGTGCCACTTTTCTTTGGGGCTGCAGTTTTATTTTGATGCCCTTCCTCTGTGGAGGCTTTCATATAGTGTATGCATAGCTATTTCTAGATTTCATTCTGTTCACCATGATAAGGAAATCTTTGGGTACAGACTTGATTACTAGTGGGTAATTTATATCATAAGTCACACTTTAGTTTTGTTAAATAGCAGGTCCTAACCAAATGCTTAAGTATTTACAGTTTTTTTTTTCTATATTACTTTCTAATTTCACCTTTGCTTCTAGCCCATTTAAGCCTGGGTTTTCCTTCTCAGTTCCTTTCATAACTTTCTTTTTCCTTTTTTCTTCAGTTCTTCCTCTGAAATTGACGGCTCAGTCTTTGGCTTCATGGAAATAATGATCAGGGATTTTCACTTAGTAGTCTCCCTGAGCTAATCTTCCCTAGGGTATGTAGCAGCTGTTTTGTCACCCTTCCCAAAGCTATTCCTCGCTTTTAATCCTTCTTAAGGTGACTACCCTCTAGATAACTAATGTATTCCTGTTGGATGTCTACACCTGTACTTTCTCTCTTTATAATTAATTACTAATTCCCCAGTTCTTCTTCTAGTCACTACTTTAGGTAGACTCTTTATGGCCCCAAAATATCTGCATTGGTCTCTTATTACATCTACTTCTTTAAACTTGTATTTTATAAGTATAAAATGGTTACCTTTTTATCCAGTCTAAAATTAGACATGAAGTAATTTCTAATAAATTCTGAATGGAAGTATTTCTTCACAACACACATGTTAATACAGTAGGAGGTGTTTGTGGTGGTAAATTCAGAACCCCTTAGTTTGTCTCCCTATCTTTTGATGCTCCCTGAATTTTTTCTACATTCTCTTTTTGTTCCGTTGTCTTTCCTCTCTTGATCTTATCCTTTTCTCCTCTCTTTTACCTTTTTTCTGTCTTCCACCTTCTTCACCCCATCATAAAAAAAATGTATTCCTATAATTTATAAAAATTTTGTGTCTGCTTTTCTTATATGTAGAATCTGAGAAGTTGACAGCTGTATGTTTCTTTATCAGATAGTTTTCAAAGCTTAATTAAATTGTTTAAGAAAAGACGTGAGCCTTTGGTATAAAAAAGATTATATAAAATCATTTAATAATGTGCTATAGAGAAGGTGTGAGTCAGCAAGCAAGTTTAAAGAAGGAACGGGTTGTGCTAGATTGATTTCTTGCTTTCTGTAGCCTCCAGATACAAGCCTAGCAAATCCCAACCTGTTGAAGATATCTGTTGAAGGCAGAGAGGAATAAAACTAGAAAGACAGTTTGGAATTCCTGACTTCTAAAATGAAATGTGAAATGTTGTGAATTCTCTACACTTTCAACCTATTTGGATAGAAGTGTGACTTAATGTCTTACTTTAAATAATAAAGTAAGTTTTCTATACTTTTTTATCATTAATTTTAGGTTGGCATGTATATTCTACCATTGGCAGTGGTGGAACACTATAATGAACAGTTCAGAGGTTGCTCAGACAACTGTTCTTCTGGATGAAGGCAATGACCTGTAGAAGGACTATAACTGAAACTCAACAAGAGAGATCCAGTTTTGTAGGAAATTGTTTTGGGATGTCAGTTGTACAGTGTTTACTGCTTGATTATATAGCTGAGGTTACATGTGTTTAATATTTGCAATGACTTAAAGAGATGATGGGCTCTGGAATGGTTGTGGCAGATTAAAAAACAAAATAGACTGGGTGTGGTGGCTCATGCCTGTGATCCCAGCACTTTGGGAGGCTGAGGTGGGAGGATTGCTTGAGGTTAGGACTTCAAGACCAGCCTGAGCAATATAGCAAGACTGTGTCTCTACAATAAATTAAAAAATTAGCTTGGCATAGTGGTTATACACCTGTAATCCTAATTACTTGGGAGGCTTAGATGGGAGGATTGCTTGAGCCCCGGAGTTAGAGGACTATGCCACTGCACTCCAGCCTGGGCAAACAGAGCAAGACTCTGTCTCTCTTTTTTTTTTTTTTTTTTTGAGACAGAGTCTCACTTTGTTGCCCAGGCTAGAGTGCCATGGCGTCAGCCTGGCTCACAGCAACCTCAAACTCCTGGGGTCAAGCGATCCTTCTGCCTCAGCCTCCTGAGTAGCTGGGACTACAGGCATGCGCCACCATGCCCAGCTAATTTTTTCTATATATTTTTAGTTGGCCAATTAATTTGTTTCTATTATTAGTAGAGACGGGGTCTCGCTCTTGCTCAGGCTGGTTTTGAACTCCTGACCTTGAGCAATCGCCCGCCTCGGCCTCCCAGAGTGCTAGGATTACAGGCTTGAGCCACCGCGCCTGGCCGACCCTGTCTCTTTTTGAAAAAAAGAAAAAGAAAAGTTATATTAGACCTGCATGTTTTGGCTGTTTCAGATTACAGTTGTTCATTCCTGAAATCCAAATATAAAACTATTACATTCAGTAATGTCTAATGATGAAATTTTGTTACTGCCATTCATGTTCTTTTCTTCATTTAGAATTATAATCAAGTTGTATTTCAGTTATAATACAAATAAATGATAAAGGAAGCATCACAAATCAGCAGGAGGATTATTTAATAAATAGTATTAGTGCAGTTGGTTAGCTATTTGTATGAAGGAGGAAATAAATTTAGAACCTCAACTCACAACAGTCATCAACAGAATTCCAGATGAATAAAGAATAAATGAAAAAAACCAATTTGATGATTTTTAAAAACTATAACAAAACAGAAATTAGGCCAGGCACAGTGGATCACACCTGTAATCCTAGCACTCTGGGAGACTAAGGTGGGAGGATTGCTTGAGGTCAGGAGTTTGAGACCAGCCTGGCAACTGAATGAGATCCTGTCTCTACAAAAATTTAAAAATTAGCCGGATGTGGTGTCTCATGCCTGTAGTCCCAGCTACTTGGGAGGCCCAGGCAGGAGGATCACTTGAGCCAGGAGTTTGAGGTTATAGTGAGCTGTGATTGTGCCATTGCACTTCAGCCTGGACAACAGAGCAAGACCTTGTCTCTTAAAAAAATAAAAAATAAGAATGAATTTCTGATGGAGTGAAAGTTTTTCTCTATTAGAAGACAATGTCTCAGAACAAACAAAAATAGATTTTATAAAAACCTACAAAACATATTTTTTCACTTATACCTAATCCAAATAAAAAACAATCAAGACAGAATAAAATTTGGTTATACAATCATTAGAATGTTTAATGAGATTATACCATCACATGAATGAATTTTTTTGATAGAATATTAGAAAAAATGCAGTTTAGTTACACAATTTCACACTAAACACACACACGCAAACATACAAAATCCTAATCTTAATAAGAGAATGAAAGAAAAACACACCAAAGATACTGCTTTCTGGTAATGTTGGGAGTGGTGATGTGGATTATTTTCAAATAGTTATTTTCTTTTTTATGTATTTTTGAACCTTTCTGAAATGAGCGATTTATTTTAAAAGTATTTCTTTTAAAATTGCCTACAAATCAAGCCCAAATACTTCATAATTTATTGTTCTAGCTTATCTTCTCTGTCCTCCTTTCTCTTATACACAGTTTTCTTACGTACAGCTCTTTTTACAAAATTTTACAAAAATTTTGATATGAATGCCTTCATCTTTTTCCATTTCACTACATGGCCTACCACATCTTATTTGTATTTTGTCCAGTTGCATCACACATTTGTTTGCCTATCCTTGAAGGATATACTTGTCTTGCAACTCTTGCCTGACAGGTATAGAGTAACTTGGAGTACTTGCTGTTCCCTTAAGTCTATCCTGTAGTCTTCTATCGCTTACCTTGCCTTTGGCTACACGCTTTAGCACTAATGCTTCCCTTTGCCCTCTGTACATTGAAAGACAGCTCTCAAGACAATAATAAGGCCACCTCAGTTTATACTTTCCAGTGTTTTTTTACCCCCTGTTTACCATGTGCTTCCATAGCATTTATCACAGTTTGCACGGACTATATTTTCTAACTTTGTATGTCTTTCTTTTCCAGTACATGTTGAGCCCCTGATGGGCAGCAAGTGTATCCTATTCATCTTTTTGTCTCCCACTGTGCTATGTTAGGAAATACGGTCTTGATTTAAATAATAATTTGTCACAGTTTCAATCTCTAGTCAGAAAGATGTTTTAGCCCATTTTGCCCCTATGCATTTCTTCTTGTTTGATATAAAATCTTAATGAATTGTCTTTTTTAAAGATATTTATTTTTCACATATTAAAAGCCAAAGCATATTAAGTACAGAAAAAATGTTAAAACACAAAAGAACTTACTTCTACCATCTATATACATAACACATTTTTGTTTCTTTTATTTTTTTCCTATACATAGTTTTTTTGTTTGTTTTGGTCTAGTCTAAATCACACGGTAGTATATCTTTCCTTAAAATCCTTATTTATTCAACAAATATTAATTAACCACCTATTATTGGGCAGGTACTTTTTCAGAACTCAGGGGCTATAGGAGTAACAAAATAGTAAAAAATACCTGCTTTCATAAAGCTTGTAGTGGAGAAAGACATAGTAAATAATATATAAAATATTAATATATATGCTATATGATAGTAAATTCTCTGAAGAATAATTAAGTAGGAGAATGAGGAAACTATGTATGGCAGAAAGAAGATTACAGTTTTAAATAGGTTGGTCAGTCAGGAAACCTTCACCAAGGTAACATTTGAATAAAGACCTGAATTAGAGTGAGCCATATAAGATATCTGAAAACAGAGCATTTATTTATAGTTGTGGAACCTAAAAGCCCAACAAAAAGAGAATGCTTATTTTCATTTTTAAATGACCATAAAAACTGTATAGCCATTAAAAGATCCTGTTGTTAGTTCATGTATAATGACTTGGGAAAATGCCTACCATGCAGTGTTAAGTGGGAAAAGAAAAATACCAACTAATTTCATCCTAATTTAATAAAAGATTTTATATGCATGTATATATACAACTATATGAGTATAAGTAAAGAAATTAGCACATGTTCTTTGTGGGGTGTGTTCTTGCTTTAAAAAAATTTTTTTCTACATTTTTTTATTTTAGTTTTTTTAGTGAGTATGTGTTAAGATAATCTTTAAAAGTATTTAAAAATTAATTTTGATACATTTTAACTTACAGGTCCTGTCTTAATGGAGTAATAGGTATTGAACTTACCCTCTCTCCGTAATTAACTGTAAAAGTGAATGAAATACATGAAGCAGCTGTGTTTTATTTATCATTAAATAGCAAAACATAGGGCTGTGATCCTAAGGAAAAGAGAAACCCCAGAGATAAACTCACCCTGGCTATTCAGCTGCAGTTCAGGGAAATAAATTCCAAATAGAGACCAGAGGTTTAGTGGAAGAAAAGAAACAGTGATTGGAGTGCATGGCTACTGAAGCAGGTAGAATTTGTGAGGCTAAGTACTAGAAAGTGGAGAGCTGCTTAGAGAAGAAGCTTCAAAAACCTTTATATGGGTTACCCTTATTGTTTGGCTGAATATTGAACTCCTTATGTGCAGGGCCGGTCTCTTCAGAGAACAACTAGAGCCTGTTCTTCAGAGAAAAACTACTGGGGCCTGGAGTCAAGAGGAGGATCTGGAGATAACACAGGGCCAAGAGAAAGAATTTCAAACAGCCACATTGCAGAGACATTGCTGAGCACTTTGAGCATTAGTTAAGACTTCAAAAAGCCTATGGCATAGGACTAGAGCTACTCTATCCATAGCTAGAGCTTCTAGACTGATTCTCACAAAGCAAAAAAACTAGCCATCAAAAGTTTCAGGTTGAGCTTCCAGTAAATAATTTCATGTCAAAACAAAACACACTTTGAAGGAATTCCAGATATTCAACAACATAGCACCTGCAGTGTCCAGCTATTAAAAAATTACTAAACAAATGAAGAAGCAGGAAAATGTCTATAGAAAAAAAATCAATAGAAACAGACCCAGAGATGACAGAGATGTGGAATTAGAGAGACAGTTTATATTGCTTTGGAATGTATGCTCAAGGATTTAAAGGAAAAGATGGACATGATCATAACACAGATAGGGAATCTCCACAGAAGTGGAGCTTTAAATAAGAATCAGATGGAAAACCTAGAACAGAAAAATTTAATATCTGAAATGAAAAATTTGTAAATATGTTTAATGGCAAGTTAGAAACTACAGAAGAAAATCTTCAGTTAACCTCAAAGAGAGATAGTAGAGCAAAAAGAAATGAACAAGCCTCAGTGACCTGTGGGCCAATATTGAATGTAGACCATATATGTAATTGGAAGTCCCAGAAGGAGAAGTGATATTGGAGCAGAAAAATAATTTGAAGATATGATCATTGAAAGGTTTATAAATTTGAAGAAATTCTGCACACCCATGGAGGTCAACAAACTCCAAGCACAATAAACAAAAGAGAAATCATGCTAGTACATCAAGTCAAATTGCTGAAAATCAAAGATAAAGAGCATATTAAAAGCAGCCAGAGTGGGAGGGAAGGGGGAATACACATTATTTTACACATAGGTGAACCGTAATAGGAGTGAACACTGACTTCTTAATCAGAAATAATGGAGGCTAGAAGACAATGGAATGTCCTCTTTAAAGTACTGAAAGAAAACAAACTTGGAATTCTAAATTAAGCAAAAATACCTTTTTAAAATGTAGACAAAATGGACATTTTCAGATGCACAAAAGCTAAGAGAATTAATCACCATCAGACTTTCACTATAAATAATGCTGAAATAAGTTCTTCAGGTTTAAAGAAACTGATACTAGTGAGAAACTCAGTTCTAAATGAAAGGATGACAAGAACCAGAATTGATCTCTCTATAGGTAATCATAAATGACATTTCCCCTTATTTCCTGTAAAAGACAATATACTGTTTAAAGCAAAAACGTTAACAATGTATTGTTGGTTTATAACATGTGGAAGTAAAAGCGCAGAGGATAGTGAGAAGATAGATTGAATTGCATTGTTGTAAGATGATGAAGTGATATAATATTAATTGAAGGTAAACTGTGATAGATTGTTTATATATTGTAATCTGTAGAGCAATCACTAAAAAAAGTGGTACAGCTAAAAAGCTAATAGAAGTAATAAAATGGAGTATTAAAATATACCAGATGAATCAAAAAGAAAACAGAAAAGAAGGACCAAAGAAAACAATGGACCAAAGAAAAGAATGATAGATAAGAAAACCAATTAAATTTGAAAACTTAAAGCCAACCATATTAATAATGATAATACTTTAAATGTAAATGGACTTAAATATTGCAGTTATAAGACAAGATTTTCAGAATGGATAAACAAGCAAGGCCCAACTATATAGTATCTACAGTACATGCAATTTAAATGTAAAGATACAGAACAGATGTAAATGGAAGGAAAATAGATATACTAAACAAACATTAATCGTTAGAAAGCTAGAGTGGCTCTGTTAATATCAGACAAAGTAGTCTTCAAGACAATGAGTATTACTAGTGATACAGAGGACATTTTATGATGATAAAAGTACCAGTTCAGCCGGGCGCGGTGGCTCACGCCTGTAATCCTAGCACTCTGGGAGGCCGAGGCGGGCGGATCGCTCAAGGTCAGGGGTTCGAAACCAGCCTGAGCAGGAGCGGGACCCCGTCTCTACTAAAAATAGAAATAAATTAATTGGCCAGCCAAAAATATATAGAAAAAATTAGCTGGGCATGGTGGCGCATGCCTGTAGTCCCAGCCACTTGGGAGGCTGAGGCAGAAGGATTGCTTGAGCCCAGGAGTTTGAGGTTGCTGTGAGCTAGGCTGACGCCA
>CAUYRT010003065.1:0-51934 GCA_963574885.1 Lepilemur ruficaudatus | reverse complement strand
GCTTGAGCCCAGGAGTTTGAGGTTGCTGTGAGATAGGCTGATGCCACGGCACTCACTCTAGCCCGGGCAACAGAGTGAGACTCTGTCTCAAAAAAAAAAAAGAAAAGAAAAAAATTTATTAGCTGAGTGTGGCAGCTCACGCATGTAATCCCAGCATTTTGGGATGTCAAGGTGGGAGGATCACTCGAGGCCAGGGGTTCAAGACCAAACTGGGCAACATAGCAAGGCCCATCTCTAAAAAAATTAGTAAAACCTAGCTGGGCATGGTAGCATGTACCTGTAGTCCCAGCTACTTGGGAGGCTGAGGTGGGAGGATCGCTTGAGAGTAGGAGTTCGAGGCTGCAGTGACCTATGATTGCACCACTGTAGAAACAGAGATAATTTTCTTTTGTAATGTTTTGTGAGCACCTTGGGGTCTCTTTAGGGGTAAGATCATTTGGGGAAGTTGAGTCAGTGACTCAGATAAAGCCTACAAGTTTCCAGGGCTCCCATTCTGGAATTGTCTTCTGGGTGCCCTGGGCTTGCCAGGGAGTTGATGTCCTGATTTGATCTCTGCTGACAGATTGCAGCAAGGACCTTGGGAGATCTGGTCAGAAAGTTAGGGGAGAAAATCCTGCCTGAGATCATCCCCATCCTTGAAGAAGGCCTGAGGTCTCAGAAGAGCGATGAGAGGCAGGGTGTGTGCATCGGGCTGAGTGAGATCATGAAGTCCACCAGCCGGGACGCCGTGAGTATCTCTTAGGGACCCACAGCAGGTGGCACAACCCAGAGGGCAAGGGAGGTGACAGGATGAGCTTCACCTCAGAGGGTGCACCTAGACCTCAGGGACATGCCAGCCTCACCCTCGAGGGGTGCTGGCCCAGCCACATGTGGACTTAAATTTCCTTCTTCTCAGCTTTCTTATCAGTTTTGCAGGCTAAGAGCTAAGCGGTTCGGAGGCCTCCTTGAGTGGCCTTTGCTGTTTGAGATGATCTCTCTCTTCCCACTCTGGAGGTTGCTTAGGATTAGTCCCTTTTGTGACACTATATCAGCGCAGCCAAAATGTGTGCTTACTCCTTAGTGGCAGCGGGCATACAAGTGTGTGAGTGGTGGTGGACTGTGGGGAGCAGGAGGGGTGTGTGCCCATCCTGAGCAGGAGCAGAGCAGGTTAAGAATTTTGGCACCCAGTGGGTGGATGCATCCTGTCTATAGCAATACCTTGTTGCCATAGCAGCAACATTCAAGGAGTTTCACCTTAGTTTCTGAGGTAATGGATCCTCAAAACCCTCCAGGAGGGTAGGTTGAGCATGCATGCAGATAGGCTCTGTCTTCATCTCTGGGTGAAAACACACAGTGAGTAAGTGGATGGCCAGTTAGAAATGTAAGAAAGTAGCCAAATGCTTAGCCCTGGGCATCCTAGTCCGATTTACTGATCTCTCTTCTGTGTGTATCGCTATGTCTTACATTTGGTGTTTCAAATTTGCATTTGGCAAAGAATAAATTCTGTACTGAGTCCTCCAGAGGCTGAGTTCTTGCCTGAAAGGTGCCCACAGTCTGGAAGTGAGGCTGAAATACCAGCTAGCTTTTAGAGTCCAGAGTGAGCTTTGCTGTGGTGGAACTGATTACTAAGGAAACAGAGCCATCACTGGCCCTGTGGCAGACCCAGGGACTGCCTAGTGGAGGAAGTACTTGGGTTGAGACTTGGAGAAGGACTTGGAATTTTCCAAAAGGATAAGCAAAAGAAAGAGCCCAGGGGGAGAAGAGGCCAGATTGCGCTGGGCCTTGCTGAGGAAAGGAGTT
Organism: Lepilemur ruficaudatus; assembly: GCA_963574885.1. NCBI lineage: Eukaryota > Metazoa > Chordata > Mammalia > Primates > Lepilemuridae > Lepilemur > Lepilemur ruficaudatus. The sequence continues at coordinate 50,155 of CAUYRT010003065.1, read as the reverse complement.
TGAATTCTTAGAGAAGTATCTGGAGAACTCGCCTAAAAGGCCCAAGCTATCAGTTAATAAGTTTGGGTGAAGCATACATGGGGGTGCATCACATACCCTCTCTGCTTTTTTATACTGCAGAATTTTTGTAATAAAGACTTAAGTTAAAAGAAAAGTCAGGCAGAGGGAGTTGGGTGGCCTGGCTGGGTCAGCGTCCCTTGCCTGTGTCCCCTCATGTACTTCTCCTTTCTCACCTTTTCTGAGCCTGTTACAGTTGCAACTTGCTGTTGCAGGTGCTGTATTTCTCCGAGTCCCTTGTGCCTACGGCAAGGAAGGCTTTGTGTGACCCTCTGGAGGAGGTCAGAGAGGCAGCCGCCAAGACCTTTGAGCAGCTGCACTCCACCATTGGCCACCAGGCTCTGGAGGACATCCTCCCATTTCTACTGAAGCAGCTGGTGAGTGGATCTGCCACACACCTACCAGTTTGGCTTTTGCTGTCTTTGTAGAAGCAAAATGCAGGGGGGTTATTCTGCCAAGGCAGTCAGAATGTGGGCCCTCCAGAGGGAGTGGGTGCAGCAAGATCAGATTTGGCTTGTGCTTCTCCTTTGACTGTAAGTAAACGTGGGTGCACGGGAGGGGGAGGGGAGGGGAGCAGGAAGCTGGCCGTGGCTGGTTCAGACAGCAGAAGTGTGGACAGGAGCCACTCTTCAGGGTTGTCCCCAATGTCCCTCTGCAGGATAATGAGGAGGTGTCTGAATTTGCCTTGGATGGTCTGAAGCAAGTTATGGCCATTAAAAGTCGTGTGGTGCTGCCCTACCTCGTACCCAAGGTAAATCCTGACACATGGCAAACATCCTCTGGCTCCATTCCATGAGGTCGTTCTAGCAGGTGCATGGCATTGAGCTGATGTTTGTCGTCCTTCCACCAGCTGACGACTCCCCCTGTCAATACCCGGGTGCTGGCTTTCCTTTCGTCTGTGGCAGGCGATGCCCTGACCCGTCATCTTGGAGTAATCCTCCCCGCAGTCATGCTGGCCCTGAAGGAGAAGCTCGGGACTCCGGATGAGCAGCTGGTGAGGGGGTCGTGGTCATGGTCACGCCCATCGCTTTCTAACAGCCATCCTGTCCTGCCCCCAAGGATCTGTGCTTAGCACACGTATGTCCCCTGTGACTTTTAGGAGATGGCCAATTGTCAGTCTGTGATCCTCTCAGTAGAGGATGACACAGGGCACCGGATCATCATTGAGGATCTTCTGGAAGCCACCCGCAGCCCTGAGGTGGGCATGAGGCAGGCTGCCGCCATCATCCTCAACATCTACTGTTCCCGCTCCAAGGCTGACTACACCAGCCACCTGCGGAGCCTGGTCTCGGGCCTGATCCGCCTCTTCAACGACTCCAGCCCTGTGGTTTTGGAGGAGAGCTGGGATGCCCTGAATGCCATCACCAAGGTAAGGGGACTGTTGACCCCACAACCAACTTCTGATTATAGAAAATTCCAGACATTTAAGGATAGACTCTTATGAGAATCCCCTATGTATCTGTCACCCAACTTTAACATTTATCACCTCATGCTAGTCTTGTTCATATTCTCGCCCACGCCCTCCCCCTGCTATATTAGTTTGAAGCAGTCTTGAGAGGGCTGTACATCCTCTCTGCTTTTTCCTGGGTTCTCACAGAAGCTGGATGCTGGCAACCAGTTGGCACTGATTGAAGAACTGCACAAGGAAATCCGACTCATAGGGAATGAGAGCAAAGGCGAGCACGTGCCAGGGTTCTGCCTCCCAAAAAAGGTGAGCCAGGGCCCCGCGGTGCAGGGGGCTGTGGGCCTGTGGCCCTCCTGGGCCTTCTCATACCCTCACCCCAGTCCCAGGTCTGCGATGGGGCAGTGGGAGCAGCAGCTGTGTCAATCTGACATCACGCTCTGGGTGCTCAGCACCTTCATAGTGTGTTTCTTCCATGGTGGCTGGATAGGGACATGGTTCACGCTACCTTCAGTTTAAGCTCTGGAGGTCACCTTGGCCAGAGCAAGTGGGTCACAGAGGTAACAGCAGTGTGCGTTACCTCTGTGCGATAGCCCTATTGGGGCTGTTGTGTTTTTGTCACTGTCCATTCAGGACTGTTCCCCCTCAGGCTGTGATCCTGAGATTCAGCCCAAATCAGTATCTCCTGTGGGGCTGAGCAGAGGATGGCTGTCAGGAGTGCCTTACTTTGCGTGCGAGACACCTGGGCCCAGGTCATTTGAGATTTGACTCTGGGGTGTGATTCTCTTATCAGGGAGTAACCTCTATCCTTCCCGTGTTGCGGGAAGGAGTCCTGACTGGCAGCCCTGAACAGAAAGAGGAAGCAGCCAAAGCCTTAGGCTTGGTGATCCGCCTGACCTCGGCTGATGCCCTGAGGCCGTCCGTGGTCAGCATCACTGGCCCTCTGATCCGCATCCTGGGGGACCGGTTCAGCTGGAACGTGAAGGCGGCTCTGCTCGAGACACTCAGCCTCTTGCTGGCCAAGGTGGGTGACGGATGAGTTCCTTCTGTTGGTCTGTTCAGGTCTTAGAGAACAGATCTGTCTGCAGGGGACTGACACACGGTGTCATGTGGCAGCAGGGCAACAGCTTTATCGTGGAGAGATGGCAGAGCAGAGGGAGCTAAGACTTGGACTCTAGACATGCTGCACCATTGTTCAATTCCAAGCCCTCTATGTAGTAGCTGCATCACTGGGATGACCTTGGGAAAGCCATATAACCTCTGAACCTATTTCCTCACCTATGATGTGAGAGTAGTCATGCTGCCTGCCTCCTGCCGGGTTGTTCAGTGAGGGCATTCGATGAAATAATGTCAGACACAATGCATGTTCAATACATGTTAATTGCTATTATTTTGAAATTACTGCTTCCCAGAGGAAAAAATTCAGGACCGCATGAATACAATGCAAAACATTGTTTCAAGATGCTTCTGTTCTTTGCCGCAACCATATGAGGGGAGATGCAAAGAATCTGGTGAGATGATGAAGAAGTCTGAGAACAACTAAAATGATTTCAGTTTTTGCCAAAAGTATTAGGCAAAGCTCTGATATATTGACCATTTCTAATGTTTTACGGTGCAATAATTAAACCCTTTAGATTCAAAAAAGTATAAACAGAGCCAAGACTTTTTTAAAAAGAAAGAAATTCTCACATAGTTTTACTGGAAATAAAAGCAAGCTTAAAATTTGTAGCTTTTTTGTTTTGGAAGTGGGTGTGGGAGGAATTTCCAGGTAGAAAATGGGATTGTATCAGCTTGATTTTGTAGAAAATTGAGGTTTGTTTTTTTTTTTAATTAAGTATCACGTTCATTTGCATTCTGTGCTATTCTTTTCTGTGGTGTTTGTAACTCTAGACACAAATGGAGCCCTTATCTCACGGGATTTGTCCCTGAGGCCATGTGTCAGGTGTCACCCATGGGCAGATGGTTCCCACCTCAGATTTATCAGCTTTCCTCTGGGGTGAATCTCCCTGCAGCCTGCGAACACCCTCTACTGCAGTATTTCCAGACCTTCATTGGCATTGAACTTCCAAACAGCCACTGTTGTTTAACAATAAGTAAATCTGTACTTTTGGACCCATCTGTACCTTATTCAAAGTATGCCTGTTTTTCTATATATAGTCAGAGGGTGAGCTGGTTTTTTAGTTAGGTGTGTGCACATGTGTACAGGGAGGACTCTCTGAGGCCATTTGTTTTGTAGGCTTGCTCTGTTGGCCAAATGTAAAGTGCTCAGCCTGAGTATAAGTTGCTCAGTAGATGGTAGCTGCTTTTACCACACGTCTAATCCATGTCCCTGTCTTGGAATTAGAACTGCACATCAACATCGCCAATAGCTCTGTGCCTGCCCTGCTCTCTAAAGTATTCAGAGAAGGAGGCTCTAGGTCATTTGTCCATGTGGACAGATCTCCACTAAGCCAAGCCCCAGTATAGCCATGGCTGGGAGACGGCTCTCTGGGAGAAGGCTGCTGATGCCTCCTTCTCCTCCTCTAGTGTCAAAGATGCTGAAACGATGAGGCTCAGCGAAGCCTGTCTGTGCTTGGCTCTTCTCTTACATGCTGTCTGTTCCTCACCCCGTGTGAGAGCTGGGCTAGCTGTGGCGGTTTGGGATTGTTGTTTGTTCTTATGTCTGCAGCACACTGTGGCCTTGGGCTCTGCCACAGCTGTGCTTTTTGGGTGCTGCTTCCTCCCACAGGTTGGGATTGCCCTGAAGCCCTTCCTGCCCCAGCTGCAGACCACTTTCACCAAAGCCCTACAGGACTCCAACCGGGGTGTGCGCCTTAAGGCCGCTGACGCGCTAGGGAAGCTCATCTCCATCCACATCAAAGTGGATCCCCTCTTCACAGAGCTGCTCAATGGAATCCGTGTCATGGAGGATCCCGGCGTCAGGTGAGGCACTAGCAAGGGCGTGCTGTGGCCTCCAGGGGGCCAGGTGGCTGTGCCTGTACTGGTGGGAGGGGCAGTGGTGGTGGAGAGCCAGGGTTTAAGTTGGTGTGTTGGTTTTGTAGGGACACCATGTTACAGGCCCTGAGGTTTGTGATTCAGGGAGCAGGGGCCAAAGTGGATGTCGTCATCCGGAAAAACATCGTCTCGCTCCTGCTGAGCATGCTGGGACACGATGAGGTATGGCTGCAGGTGGATGGCAGGGCTGGCGGGCTCCACTGGTTTCCCTTCTCCTTTCTTTGGTTGGCTTCTTTGCTGCGTGCTAGAAGAAATTGGTACAACTGCCAACTGGTCAATAGTAGTAATACTCCTGATATTTGTATCACTCCTTGTGGTTTACCAGGCATTTCCTCAGGTTGTGAGAGAGATGGGGCAGCTATTATTGAAACTGATTATTCTGTTTCACAGATAAGGCAAGTAAGGTTGTAGAGTCCCAGATCTCTTACTAATTTGCTCTTTGATCTTAAACAAATCACTTTCCCTCTCTGTCCCTCATCTCCCTCTTTGTATAATGGAGAATTTCGTTTATTGGTTCCGGATACATTTGCTGAGCTGAAGGGCCTAGCCCAGAGATGAATAAGCCCTCATGATCACAAACCTCAAGAAACTTAGCATCTGGTGGGATAAATGGTCTCTATGTATGTCCAGGTGGGATGTCCTAGAGGTCTGTTTTAGAGGGTGAGACTTGTCTGGGGCCACACTTTAACAAGTAGTAGAGTCAAAACCAGATTCTGGGCCTGTGACTCCTGGTTCTGTCCCAATTCTGTCAGCCTCACCCAGTTTGGAAGCATTTGCCAAGTGCTCATTGGCTGCCCAGCAAGCACGCTGGTGGGTCCAGCAGGGAGTTGAGTCTGTTGCCACTTTCACAGACAGCCTTCTATTGTGGGGGCCTGATTTACATTTTTAGGGCTAATTTTGGGAGAGGGGCCTTTGGGCTCCTGTGGTTTTACGCCTCATTGTGTACACACCAGGCAGCCGTGGCTGCTGCAGCACTTGCCGCGGTTCCGCAGGTCTGGTTGTGAGCCCCAGCCACCTGCTCTGGGACTACTGCCCTCGCTGCCTCTATGGGTACAGATGGGAAAGTCTACCCTCTTTTGGTCACTATCCGTCAGGGCTTTCACAGAGCCATGCACAGCACAAGCAAAAGGTAGTATTTAACAAATTTGCATTTCACCACAGTGGAGCTCAAAATAGATGGAGTTAGAGTGGGTGTCTGGGCTGGCTTTAGCCTTGCTTGGCACATGGGCTTCTGTTTGGAGCTCAGAGGTGTAGACTGCTGGCAGCCCATCCTCTTAGCCTTAGAGCTTCCACTGGGGTTGAAGGTGGCAGTCCAGGGTGCCAGCCTGGCATTAGTGTCTCCATGGGTTACTGAGTCCCTGGTGGGTTGGTTGGTTGGTTTGGGGGGACACATGTCAAGTTGGCACCTATTAGTAATATGGCACATAACTTAAAATCCCCTCTCTTGGTATTCTGTAGTTACCTGGCCAGGGAGGAGCAGCAAGGAGCTGATTGTGTACCCAGCTTTGATTTTAACAGGAAGTGCTCACATTCACCTGTCTTTCCTTGGGTTGATCAGTGGCCTCAGTTTGACTTAGGACAAACCCAAATAATTTAGGTGGCAGTGGGGCACTCACACAGTAGAGAGATAGCCGGGAGCCATTCCAGGCACAGTGACTTACAAGCTCCGTGGGGAAAGGAGCTAGAGTGGGTGTCTCTAGCTGGCTTCCCAGGTGGCCGTGGGCAGGTCCCTCTCTAAGCCCCTCCCTGCTGCACAGGACTGTTGATAGTAATGGAGATAATAGATGTAAAGCATTCAGACTTCCTAAGAAGAAAGGTGCTATATAAATACAGTTATTATTGCTATTATGAGGATGATTACCATATGCATACACACTGGAGTTTTCTATAATTAAGTGAAGTGCTGGGTGTGTAATGTTTAACTCTGCACCAAGTGGCAGTGAATGGCAGTCCCAATCTGCACTGGGAGCACAGAGTGCCCAAAAGGAGAGACTGGATTTCTCGAGTTCTTAAGTTGGTTGGTTCCACTCCCTCCATCTTGGACTCCAGAGCTGCCTGCCCTGGTTCCTGTGGAGCTGGTGCTGTCGTCTGCACCCCCTCACTCCCTTCTCTGCTCTGCAGGACAACACCCGCATCTCTTCGGCCGGGTGCCTGGGGGAACTGTGTGCCTTTTTGACTGAAGAGGAGCTTAGCACTGTCCTTCAGCAGTGCTTGCTAGGTAGGTCTCTTGTACTCCAGAGAGTTCCCCTTCAGGGATGTGGGCCTCTCAGCCCTCGGGTAGAATCTGTGAGCACCTTTTAGCAACTGGACTACCCTTGGGAATCCAGCTGTTAAAACAATTGAGTTTCCAAGGTCAGGAGTTTGAAACCAGCCCGAGCAAGAGTGAGACCCCGTCTCTACCAAAAAATAGAAAGAAATTAATTGGCCAACTAAAAATATATAGAAAAAATTAGCCGGGCATGGTGGTGCATGCCTGTAGTCCCAGCTACTCGGGAGGCTGAGGCAGTAGGATCGCCTTAGCCCAGGAGTTTGAGGTTGCTGTGAGCTAGGCTGACACCATGGCACTCTAGCCTGGGCAACAGAGTGAGACTGTCTCAAAAAAAAGAAAAAAACAATGAAGTTTCCAGTGGTCCCACAGTCCTGTCTCTGCTCAAAAAATACAGCTCCAAGCCTGAAGTGGTTTGTGAGAAGCCTCTCCTTAATCTGCTGCTTTGGGGAGGTCTCCAGCAGAGCAGGGGGTCTGCGTGCAGTGTGGTCTGGGCTTTCCGCCACACTCTGAGTCAGCAGCACACTGGTCGCAGAGCTGGGTAGTGGGGACATGCTGTAAAGTGTGGGTTGACCCCAGTTGTGTCCTTCTACCCAGCGGATGTGTCCGGCATTGACTGGATGGTTCGGCATGGGCGGAGCCTGGCACTCTCCGTGGCTGTGAACGTGGCTCCCAGCAGACTCTGTGCTGGCAAATATAGCAGCGAAGTCCAGGAAATGATCCTCAGCAATGCCACGGCAGACAGGGTAAGGCTTTCAGGCAGCCAGACCAGTCCTCCCCCGCCCTAGCCCAGCTGCCATGGTTACCGCCTCGCCAGCGAGAAATGGGAAACCCCAGACTGGGGGTTAAGAGGCCTGGGTTCTAATTTTACCTTTGTCAGTAGCTTGCTGTATCCTTGAACCACTACTTGATCCCTTTGGGCCCCAGTTTCATCATCTAAACAAAGACTTTGGGTTGGAGGATCTAGTGCCCCTTCTAGGTCGGAAGGTCTCTCTCTGATCCCTGCTCCTGGGAAGCAGTGACTTTGCTCTTGTGCCTGTCAGCCAGGGAAGCCTGTCTGCATGAGAGCTGTCGGGGCGACTTAGGTGTGAAGCAGTAAAGGAGGACAAAGGTGGCAGATGGTCCCGGAGACTCCTGGGAGTGGGATTTTCCTGGCTCTGCTGCTCTGAGCAGGATGCATCCTTTCTAGCGCTGTCTGTTCTCCACAGATCCCCATCGCGGTTAGTGGGGTCCGGGGCATGGGCTTCCTGATGCGATACCACATCGAGACAGGAGGAGGACAGCTGCCAGCCAGACTCTCCAGCCTACTCATCAAGGTGAGTGGAGCAGGGACTGTGTATGACCCCCTAAGGCTGGCATGTGAGAAGGCCCAGGCACCAGGACCAAAGAACACTGGAAATGTGCCCTCAACTCGTTGGATGCTAGTTCTTCGTGGATGGCCTCCTGGAGACCTCTGAACCCTTAGAGACAGAGGGTTTCTTTGTGCATTTTTCTCTGGAAGAGTGTCCAACTTTTTGTTAGATTCTCAAATTCACCTGTGATCCCAAATCAAGTTAAGAACCACTATTTTAGACACTTTTTTTTTTTTTTTTGAGACAGGGTCACCCAGGCTAGAGTGCAATGGTGTCATCATAGCTCACTGCAACCTCAAACTCCTGGGCTCAATCAATCTTCCCGCCTCAGCCTCCCAAAGTGCTAGGATTACAGGCATGAGCCAGCGCGCCCAGACTATTTTAGGCATTCTTTCTAGGCACCTGGTTTTATAAAATTAGGGTCAGACCTAGGTTCCAATCTTAATACATCACCCTTCTGCCCTCCCTCCATTAGTTGGCCCGGCACTTACTAGTGTGGTTCTCGTGTTGGAGCACCAGGCCCTAATTGGGAGAGCTGAGCAATCTGACAGCAGGGCCCCCATAGCCTGTGTAACACAGTAGGCTTGTCACATGTTAGTGTGCACAGAAATCAGAACCAGATTCTATATTTTAATGAGATGGGGCCATGCCTGAGACTCCGTAACAAGCTCCCAGGCGGTGTAAGCACTGATGTGTGCGGACCTCACTCTGAGTAACAAGGTTCTAGACGGTGACTGCCTCCACCCTGCAGACACTCAGAGCCCACTGAGAGTTTCCAGGGGGCCTGATTGGATTGGGCCCTGTGCGACATGTCAGCCTGCACTCACTTGTTCATTCAGCATTTATTTACTGAGTACCCACTGTGCACCCAGCTGGGCTGGATCTTCAAGGCAGTCAAGATCCCTGGAGCCCATGGGAGGGCCCTCATACAGATAAAGTTGTCAGGGGATTTCTGAAGGATGAGAAGGAACCAACCAAGTGAGGATCCGGGGACAAGCATGACCCAGGCAGTGGGACCAACCAGTGTCAAGACCCGAGGCTGGAAGGAGCCTTGCATGTTTGGGGAAGTAAAACCCTGTGTGGGCTGATAGTAGCGAGCAAGGGGAGAGGAGAGTGGCACGAGATGGGGATGGGTAGCCAGGGCTGAGTCATGCCAGCACTGTCCCATGGGAGCAGTGGGGTCAGTGTCCACACTGAAGGGAGAGTGTTAGGGTTGGGATTTGGGCTTTTTTGAGAAGCAGACTAGATTTGCATGTCCAAAAGCCTGTCGGTGGTCCTCTTCACAGTGTTTGCAGAACCCATCCAGTGACATCAGGCTGGTGGCTGAGAAGATGATCTGGTGGGCAAATAAGGACCCACTGCCGCCCCTGGACCCCCAAGCCATCAAGCCCATCCTGAAGGCTCTTCTTGACAACACCAAGGATAAGAACACCGTCGTCAGGGCCTACAGCGACCAGGCGATTGTCAACCTCCTCAAGATGAGGCAGGGCGAAGAGATGTTTCAGGTGGGAGCCTGGGGCTGGCTGGAGCACCGCCTGGGATGCTGTGGGCATTCGTCTTGCAGTTCTTCTTCTACACAACGAGATTTAAGTCTCATATTCTTCTCTGTCACTTTGGATGTGGTGTTAGCTTTCAAGAGCAGATTGAGATTCAGGTGACTGGCCTAGTTCCTGAAAACACACATTTCCCATGGTTTAGCAAATTAAATCTCACACGGTACTCAAACACACAGCAGATCCCAGTAGAGCTGCTCGGTTGAAGCCCAGAGCCCTGATCACGCAGTCCCCTGCCCCCAGCAGCCTTTAAAGCACTGAAAACTGCAGCAACATGAGGAGTGCTTTTCTGGGCTTTCCCTGGACCCGTCTGATTCCCTCTAGCAGTGAGGTAGACGTTCATTTTGTCTGTATTCGAGTGGAGAAACCTGAAGCCATATTTTCTAACTGTGTCTCCTCACGTCCACCCTTCCCCACAGTCGCTCTCCAAGATCCTGGACGTGGCCAGCCTGGAGGTGCTGAATGAGGTTAACCGAAGGTCCCTGAAGAAGCTGGCCAGCCAGGCTGACTCCACGGAGCAGGTGGACGACACCATCCTGACATGAGAGGCCGGGGCTCCACGGCAGTGTTGCAGCTCCGCATCTTTGTTCAATGTTTTCATTTTTGAAAATACGTTTGTTCTGATGGGGAGCTTAGGAGATGGCATTCCCAGAAAGTATTTTAATATATCAACAGACCACAGCCAAAGCCTTAAATCAAACCCACACACAACTGAAAATCGCCTCCTCCATCTCTCACCCTTTTCTTTGGAGAAGAGAAGGAAAAGCACACAGGTAGCCTCAGCGAGTGGCAGTCCAGGAGCTGCTCGGCCAGCTTGGTGCGGCTGGGTCTGGAACAAGTCAGACTGTGGGTTCCTCTTCTGTGCTTGAGCGCCAGCACTACCTACCTTTTGCCTAGATCCTGAGAGGAGCACAGAATGGTGGGTGTCTGCCCAGTGAGGTGTGTCTTGGCTTGGCTTTTCGATATTGTAAGGCCTGATTGGATCTGACCCCTGCCAGTTGAAAATGATACACAGCTCGCAGTTCACAGGTCTCGGGAGGGGTGTAGGTTTACATGCAGGCTGTTTGAAGGAGGAATGTTTAATAAAGGCTTTGATTTAATCTTGATACGAGCAGATTTTTAAAAATCTCAAACATCCATTAAACATGAAGCTTCCTGCATCAGGAATAAGGAAAGCTTTGCAACTGTTTTTATAAGTATGGGCAGTTCTCTGATTTCTGGGCAGCTCTCTCCCCTGTTTTCATAAGTCTTACCAATCCCTACAGACTTCTCTGTCCCGAGGTTGAGTCTTGAGAGGGGTACAGCCAGGGCTGTCGTCTCCCCCAGTGTGGAGAACGCAGGGCTCGAATTAGCCGCTTCTCTGCTCTGTTCTGAGTTGGAACGGTAGGGAGTTTCTGGTAATCAGGTTGTAAAGAGAAATCTATCCCCTCCGTGGAGTAAGACAGAACCACATTCCTACAGTTGAAGGACTTGCAAGAGGAAACCAAGTTGCAGTTCAGCATCTGCCTCCTTTATGAATGACTTCCTTCCTCCTGATTCTTAGAAGGCTCGTGACACACGCGTCCTGTCTGATGGAGCACACCCCACTGGGCCTAGTGACGCAAGTTTTTCTGGTCTTTTCCCGGGTCACAACACAGAACAAACCTCTATCAAAATTACTGGCTGGAGCTGTAAAAGGAAAAGAAATGAAAAGTGGAAGCGAACTCACTTTGTAAAAGGTACAAAATGCTATACCAAAAACAGCAAGACTTTGGTTATTAATAATGCCCCAAGTTAGAAAGTAGGCTTGTGACTCAACACTTGTGATGAATAAGACAAGGTGACCTCTAAAGCACTTCTACCGAAATCCTTGCTTTCCATGCCTGAGCCTTCTATGTCATAGGACTTCCTATTTTCTTGCAGCAGACGTGGTCTCAGCTGGCTCGAGGTAATTGTAGAATCCCAGGGCTGGAAGGGACCTTGAGAGGTCAGCTGAATTGGTCCCCGTAGCCAAAGCAGCCAATGGCTGCAGCTTTTGGTAGCCATGGCAACTGTTCTCTGCCTCTGGGATTCAGATGGTCACCAGTGTCGTCGCTGCTGCCTAGGGCATGTGTCCAGCAGTCTGTCTGCATATGTGTTCACCTCTGCCAGTCAGCCATGGTGAGAGACAGAAGTTTCTGTTGTGAGGAGTGTGGGCTGGGACGCCCGCTGAGCTCCTGAGGCAGTCTGCAGCGTCTTCAGTGTTCCTCCAGGGGCTTGGATTAGACGCTGCCATCCACCTCTGGCTTTCAGTGCCCCGTCTGCAGCTGGGAGGGAAACCTGACATACTTGGAGGTAAAAGACACTCCATTAAGCAAAATCCAAAGGAACAACACCACGTTCCAGTTTCAGAACCTGGAGGAGAATGAGATCTCTCTGTTCAGTTCAGAGTAGATGGATGGAGGTTGATTCACAGATGGAGATGACTCAAAGGCTCCCGGAGCATGTTGAATTGCATTCTCTGAGTCTGCAAGGAGGGTGTGAGTTCCCAGGAGTGAGCTATGAAGGGCTGTCAGACATGACAGTGGATCCAGCAGAAAGGACCTTGTCAGCCCAGAGTCACAGCAGTCCTGAAAATAGCAGCCCAGACCAAACACCCTGGAGGCAATGGAGCTTGGCAGCAGAGAAGCAAAAGCTGTTTGTCCTGGTGGGTAGTAGAGCTGTCTAGCCTCGGGCAAGTCAGCTGACCTCTCCAGGCCAGTTTCCTAATCTTAGGAAAATGAGGACTTTGGAAGAGAAGCTCTAAAAATCTGTTGTGCTCAAATTTATCCTTTAGGGGTTAATGGTAATTATAATAGATGACATTTGACATCATTTCATTTAATCCTGGACAGTCCTGGGAAGTAGGTTCTCTTGTTACTATTTTCCAGAGGAAACTGAGGCACAGAGAAGTCACTTGCCCAGGGTCATAAGACTAACAAATGGCAGTCTGTCCCCAGGGTGCATTTTTTAGACTTTCTCCTACCTCTCCTGTGCTGACTAGTTAGGCATCAGCATTTTTCATTCTTTAGAGCAGTGCTTCCAGAACTTTCCCATCCTGGTCCACACAGGAAACAAAAGTGCACGTACAGCACGCTAGGTGGATGGATGAGCCGGCTCCAGGCCTAGCCGGGGACTTCACCCACCTGGGCCCTACCTGGCCTCTCTGCACGCTGCAGGGATCAGTACCTCACCCCATTTACAGGACTTGGCTGGGAAAGTCTATAGAGAACATAGATGATTCTCAAAGACTTTCAGTGATCCTCCAGAGGAGACTGTCCATCTTTCATCTGCCTGAAAGTGACAAATCAGTATACTCTTAGCTAATCCACAGAAAACTGAACATTCTCAAACCTTCAACTAACTATGGGAGCCTCAGAAATCATGGGCAGGCAGATGATTTTAAAATGTGGGGTAGTATGACACGGCTCCCGTGTCCCTTCAAGGAACCAGACCTACAGGTAAGTTTTCTTTGTCCCACACTGCAGTGATGCTAGAGGGCTTGGGAGAGGGACAGGGAAGCTGCAGGGTTGACACAATTTGGGGTGCAGGGTTATTTGAGTAGATTTTGAAACAAGATTGGCAGTTAGGAATGCTTTTCTTGTAGGTATGGTTGTGTGTGGACGTGTCTTAAATTGCTTCAAGCCTTGCTAAAATATCGTGAAGGAAATGTAGATGTTGCTTTAAAGTTCTCGTATAGTGTGGGATAGTGGATCCACAGGGACTTCAAAAACAGGTTGGAAGCTCACTGCTTAATACTAAGCTGTGTGACCTAGGCATGCTCCTTAATGTCTCTGAGTTCGTCTCATCTCTACCACCTGTACAGTGAGAGCACAGTCTCACAGGGTTGTCGTCTGGCTTGAATGACATAATGCATTCTGCACAAGGCCAGGCACACAGGAGGTTCTCGGTGTGTGGATGATGCAAGTAAAATGAGGGATGTTGGGAAAGGCACCTGTTACGTGGCAGAAGGTGTGTGAATTTGGGATGAACTGCTGGACCCAGAGTTTGCAGGTGTATCATTAACTGCTTGAGCCCGTAGTTTTAAAAAACTAAAAGATTTCTTTTGAAAAATAATATAATGGTGTTTGACGCTGAATGAGAGGTACATCCGCACACAGGTATATCTTCACTGTGCATGGGAAGGGAGGCACTTTACCACCATAGTTGGATCTGTGCTTCTGACACACTCGTGGTAGAGGCCAGCAGGCCGTGGTCTTTATAAGAGTAACGCACAGATGGAAAGGAGTGCCTCAGACCATGTAGCCAGTTGTAAGCAGAACTGGGAAAACCCTGTATTTCTTGATTCCCTGGTCACCAAGCCACAGAGCCATTCTATAAAAATAATTTGGAAGGTGGATTTAACAAAAGAAACTCATCAAGGTCGGGCTCGGTGGCTCACGCCTCTAATCCTAGCACTCTGGGAGGCTGAGGTGGGCGGATTGCTCAAGGTTAGGAGTTCGAAATCAGCCTGAGCAAGAGCGAGACTCTGTCTCTACTAAAAATAGAAACAATTGGCCAACTGAAAAAAAAATACATAAAAAAAAAAATTAGCTGGGCATGGTGGTGCATGCCTGTAGTCCCAGCTACTTGGGAGGCTGAAGGATTACTTGAGCTCAGGGGTATGAGGCTGCTGTAAGCTAGGCTGACACCACGGCACTCTAACCCGGGCAACACAGTGAGACTCTGTCTCAAAAAAAAAAAAAAAAAAAAAACCAAAAAACTAGTCAAGTTCTTGGCATGTGGCTCTGTGGGGTGACTGGGTTTCCCTTTTCAGAAGAAGTGGAGCCCAGTTATTGCACTGGGTGGTTGTGAGCTGCCTCTCGGTTCTGTTAGGAGGGCACCCTGTTGCCTGCCGGGGTGGGAGTGTTGATGTTAATAAAGCTTAGGAAACTGGAAGAACTGGTCCAAGGACTATTGCCTCAGTGGGATTTCTGGGTGAGACCTTCCTGTGTGTGCCTGAAGCCTGAATGGAATACGCCAGTCCCTTCCTAGTGCTTTTTTTTTCTTTATTAAGAGACAGGGTCTTCACTCTTGTCACCCAGGCTGGAGTGCAGTGGTGTGATCATAGCTCGCTGCAGCCTTGAACTCCCGGACTCAATTGGTTCTTCACCCTTAGCTGGCTCACTCCACCACACCTAGCTCATTTTTAACTTTTTTTTTTTTTTTTTATAGAGATAGGGGTCTTGCTGTGTTGCTTAAGCTAGTCTCAAATGCCTGGCCTCAAGCAATCCTCCCATCTTGGCCTCCCAAAGTGCTGGGATTACAAGTGTGAGCCACTGTGCCCGGCCTTCTGGTGCTCTTCTGAGAGCAAATTCCCTAATGAGATGGCAGCCTGGTCACAGGGACAATGAGTGCCTGAAAATCCCTCAGCTGTGCCCCTCAGAGAAAGCTGTGGACTGTGGGTACATTTACATCAGATCCTTCTTACCACTAAGATTCCCACAAAAAAAGGGAGGCAGGAAGCTGGGGTGCAGCAGGATCTAATCTAGCGTTTCTCAGATATTTTGGCTTCAGGACCCATTATACTTTGAAAGCTTATTGAGGACCCTAAAGAGCTCTTCCATATGTGTATCTTACATTTACCACCTCAGAAATCAAAATTGGTCAACTTTATTAATTCCTTAAAAAAAAATAAGCCCACTATGTGTTAGCATAGACGTAATTGTTTTCCAAAACACAAACCACGTTAGTGAGGAGTGGCAGTGTTTGACATTTTTGCAAGTCTCTAATGTCTGGATTCTCACGTCTGCGCTGCATTCCATCTGTTGCCTATCACGTGTCATGTAGGCTCTGGAAACACTGTATACTCACAAGTGAATGAAAGTGGAAAAGGCAAGTAACATCTTAGTATTATGAAAATGTTTTGACTTTGCAGATCCTTTGAAAGGGTCTTAGGGAGCCCTGGGGTCCTCAGACCACACTTGGAAAACCACTGATCTAATCCAAAAGTCGAGGGAGAAAACTCTTACTGAATGGTTTGGAGGTCAGGGGAAGGGGGAGGTTGACCCTGTGTTAGACCTCAAATTCAGCCCACACCCCACAGAAAGCAAACTCAAGATAGGGTTCAATGATATTATTTCTGACATTCTTTCCAACTCTTTTAAGCGCTGCATGTGGCTTCACTTTAATTCAACGGACACCAAGTGTCTACCACGGGCCAGGTCTCTAGAGGATACAAAGATGAATGAGACATGGTCCCTGCAATGGCAGAACTTATGTTCACGTGATTCCAGGGGCCTGCTGCCAAGTCTGCCGGTACGGTATCAGGCTGGCAGGTATGGGAGAAGGGGCTGACTTCCACTTCCATCAGAGGGACAGGCCAGGTGCAATTCCTTTATTCCTTCCCTATGGGACCAGTGTGTGGAGTGGTGCCCCATCTTGCTCCTCATTTTAAGGTTCTTGTTTAGTTTACCTGCCTTCTCTGAGTTCTGATTGACCACCCACTTGCGCCTTCTTGCAGCGTTGCAGCGCAAACATCCCCTCCCTTGCTACCTAGCGCTTAGCAACTTTAGACTCCATGTTGCTGACCTGTCTGAAATCTGGACTTCACACGTTCCACTGGGCCTTCACTGACCTTCATTCATGTCACTGTTACCCTCCAGGGCTCGAGGTCCCGTCTCCTATACCTGCCAAGCCTCCCCATTGGTGACTCCTCCCTTCCCGGCTCCCTCCTCGCCACAGTTAAGCTCTTTGAAGTGCCCTTAGCCCATCTTCTCCCCAATAGTCAATCCTTACTCTTCCCTGGCTGCCAACCCTCTACCTCCGCTATCCTGAAAAATACTTAATTGGCCCTCTGTTCTCACCACCAAGCACCCCATTTCTCTTTTCATTCATTGCCAAACTTCCTGAATGAACAGTAGATCCTGCCACCTCCATGACTTCACTGTCTGCTCTTGCAAACCTTGGTGTGCTCCCTGCTTTCGTTTTCTCCTTAGACATATTTGTCTGTATTCTCTACCAGAATGTGAGCTCCATGAAAAGCCGAGATTTTTTTTTTTTAGAAATTTACTTATTGCGATTCCCCAGCTCCTAGATCAGTGCCTGCCATATGGTAGGCCCTTAAATATTTGTTGAATGAATGACTTGTCTTCCCCTACTACACTGTAAACTCCATGAAGATAGGAGCTTTGTTCATGTTATATACTCAGTGCCCAGCACAGTGCCTGTTGTCTTTTCCCCATCATTCTAGCTAAAAAAGTGATAGCTTTTCTCCTCTGAAGTCTAGACTGCTTATTTGACACCTAGTAAGCACTCAAATATTTATTGAATTAGGGAATGAATCCAGTTACTAGGGAAATTGTAATTTTTCTTAAAGCTGCTTTCTCTGGTTAATATCATTTTTGTCTTTTTTAAATCTGTCTGTGCAGTTACACCTGGGCTTTAGCACTGACCTTTAAAGCTCTGCAGCTGAAATCTATCTGCATGCTTGTGCCAGAGATTGCTCCTCTGCTCAGAAACTCTCAATGCCTCCCCATGGTCGTTTTTTTTTTTTTTTTTTTTTTTTTGAGACAGGGTCTCACTGTTGGTCTGTTGGTACTGTCTTAGTTCCCTGCAGCCTCAAACTCCTGCTGAAGCCTCATGAGTAGCTGGGACTGCAGGTGCACACCACCATACTGGCTAATTTTTAAAATTTTTTGTAGAGATGGGGTCTTGCTCTGTTGTTTGGGCTAGTCTTGAACTTCTGGGCTCAAGTGATCCTCCCACCTTGGCTTCTCAAAGCACTGGCATTACAGGTGTGAGCCACCATGCCTGGCCTCCCCATTATAATTTGTATTGTACAAACAGGTGGTGTTGCAAAAGCTCATCTTCAAGGTGGCTGTTGAGAATAAGTGGAATGTTTCCTATCTATAGCACATACTGATACTCAGATCACAACAGTTTACATATGTATATGAGAGAGACAACACATACACCTTAATATAACTTGTCATTGAACTATAGTTTAAATAAATGTAGAACAATGTTTCTAGAGGAAAATGTGCTTGGAGATTTGGTTGGAGATGCCAGGCACATATCCAGGCCTGTAGGGAATTCCCCCTCCAAGCCAAAATTGATGCCTCTCACAGGCTGTGACAGCGACTGTCTAAACATAACTGACACGACACTCAAGGTGCTCTCATGTTCCAATGCCATCATGAAGTTTTTATGAAGTCTTTTCCCCATCATTCTAGCTAAAAGTGATAGCTTTTCTCCTCTGAAGTCTAGACTGCTTATTTGACAGCTCTTCTATCTACTGTATTGTCTTGTATTAATATTTTTAATTCCTCATGAGTATGTCTTAACTCTGATGAGACTGTAAACTCCTGGAGGGAAAGGCTCTATTCTTACATCCTCTACAATGCATGGCACAGAAGCACTCATTAAACAGTTACTGAATAGATGATGGAATTAATGCGTACTGCTTTCCAGACAGCACATCCAGGCAGAGTCAGGGAACTGGTCTTCTTTGTGGCCAGCCCTGCTCTACTTCCCCAAAGGATCCTGTAGCCCTAAGGTCAGGCAGCTGCCTTGGAAGTGTGGCCTAGAGTCTATGATAGGAAATGGCTTGAAATATGAATGAATCAATGCAAAATGACCCTGATTAGCAATACCAAGTTACTGTTTGTCACATGCCTATGTGTGCCAGGTAACTTACAAACCTAGCTCTAATCCTTACAACTATTCTGTGAAGAAATCGTGTTTCTAAGATAGTGTGATGTGACTTGTCCAAAATCACAAAGCTTTTAAAGGACAGAGTCAGGATTTCAAAGCAAGTATTTGAACCAAAGTCTTCCTGACTCTGAGCAGGTTGTGAGGATGAGCAGATGAGCTGGAATGCTCTGCTGCCTCACTGGCTGGTCCGGGCTGGGTGTGCCTGCCTGGTGGCCACACTGAGGCTTCCTTCTCCCCCTCTATTTCCTTAAACCGCTGAGTCAAAGGGGACAGCCCTACACTTCCAGACCAAGGAGGACTTCTCAGTCAAGAGCACATGAGCAGCCTCTCTCCCCAGCCTGTACCTTCAGATCCCAAGCCCGTGTTCTTCAGTAACCCCACACTGATCCGCAGCTCCTGCAAAAACAACTCTTGAGTCAGATACTCCATGTGTTGTTCAAGGATCCTGCCTGCAACATTGTTTATAATGACAAAATTATAAACAACATGAATGCCTGTTAACAGCAGAGTGGTTATAGTACAACCATCAGATGGAGTACCATACCACACAGCTGTGAAATGATAAGAGGAAAAGCAAGGCACCGACACCTGTGTGTTCTGTTCGTACAAGTATAGGAAATTCATTGAAGGGCAATTATTCACTCAACACGTGTTAAGCATTTTAAGGTATACATGAAACTTACTAATAGCAGTTACCTGTGAGGAGTGGTTCAGAAAAAAAATAGTAACTTGTATTTTTCAATAAGCTTCTGTACATTTTTTTAAACCACTAGCGTTGCTTTTTATAAAGTCAAAAGGAAGTTCGATGACACAAGTAGAAACATCCAACAGGTACTTGGGAGGGACAGGGTTATAAGAAACAGGTAATAAGGGGCTTAAAAACACCTGCAGTTTTGCAGCGAGGCCATAACTACTTTCAGTTTCGGACCTAAAGGGTAGGGCAGGTGGGCACTCACTCTAAAACTCGAAACACTGGGGGCTGATGATAAAACGAATCCCGCTTCACTCCCGGCGGCGGCCCGTCTTCCTAACCACACGATTTTGAGATGTGTGTCTGCAGACGGTGTGAAAGGGACGCCGAGGGAGCGGTTGCTGTGGTCTCCGAGGCACGGCTTACACTCTGGGCCATCCATCTCCCAGGCTCAGCCTCAAGCTGGACGGGACTCTGAGTCTGGGCTATTCTCCCCGTTTTACCAAAGAGGCGTCTCGGGCTCCCAGAGGTCACAGGGCTAGGATGTGATTTCGACCCACCGCTGCCCTCAAAGGCTCCTAAGAGCTACGCTCCGGAAACTCCTGGCCCGCATAACTCGGCAGCCACCTGCCACCCTCGGCGTCTGGTCCACAGGCCCGACACGGTGGGGGCGGGGGGGCCCGAGCCAGCACCGCGGAGGCGGCGTCGATGCAGAAAGGGGCGGGATGCCGAGCCCGCGACGCCGCAGGACTCTGCCTGCCACATCCCAGTCCCGGGACTCGAGGAACCCGGAGCTCGGCGTGGGCCCCGCCCCCTGTCACTGCGTGCCTGTCATTTCCTCTCCGCAGCGCGTGCGGGTCTTGAAGATGAGGGAGCAAGAAGGTCCACGGCCGGGCTTCTCCGGCACCTTGGGCTTCTGTCTGTCAGGGCCCTCAAGGCCGCGGGCAGCGGCAACGACGCCTCCCGAGGAGACGCGAGAAAGACGAGCCCGCGCCTGCCGGCGCTCTGCCAGGTGCGCGTGCGCGGCGAGGGCGCGGCTGGCCGGGGCTGCGGCTGCGCAGAGGCGGTGCCAGGCGCTGCGCCTGCGCAGTGTCGGGGCGGGGCGGGAAGAAGGGAGGCGGCGGCAGCGGCGGCGGCGGCTGCTGAGGAGGAGGAGGAGGGGGGGGAGCGGAGGGAGGTGTTTCTGTCAGTTCCGGCTGTTTGTTCGGGAAGTGGATCCGCCGCTGCCGGAGCAGCCCGGAGGGAGCTGCGGATCGCGAGGCCAGTACCGACCCCGCCCGCCCGCGCGCACCGCCCCCGCCCGCCATGGCCCGGGACTACGACCACCTCTTCAAGCTGCTCATCATCGGCGACAGCGGTGAGGCCGCAGCGGCCGGAGGCGGCGCGGGCCCTGCCGGGCGCGGCCCGCGGGGGCCTCGGGGCGGGCAGGCGGGCGGGGAGGTGCCGGCCCGTGCAACGCAGGCGGGCGGGGCTGTCCGGCGGCCTGGGCCCCAGGGGCTCGCCGAGGGGAGGTTGGGGCGCCGGGCTGCGGAGCCGAGGGGCCCAGCGCGCCGGGTCCACTCAACGCGCCTGCCCCTGCCTCACGTGTGACCTTGGTCAAGTCGCGCGATCTCTGGAGTTGGACAGACCTGGGTTCGAGTCCTGGGACTACAAGCTTCTTCACTGTGTGACCTTGGGCAAGTTGCTTCACCTTTCTGAGCCTCAGTTCCCTCATCTGAGAAGTGGGGACTTGCCTTGCTGGGTGGTGTGAGTATTCGATGACATAAAGTAGGAAAAGTGCCTCTGAGTGAATGTTGGCGTAATGTTGTTGTTATCGCCGTTGTCCTTTGTGAGCCTTAGTTTCCTCCTCTGTAAAATGGGGACGTTCCCAGAACCTGCCTCATAGGTTTGCTGTGAGGTTTAAATGAGGTAAGGCGGGTAAAGCGCTTTGCACAAGGCCTGGCACGTTCCTGCTGAATTATTGTCATCTCTCTGTACGGTTCAGTTTCCTCATCTGTAAAATGGAATCATAGTAGGATCTGCCTTATGGGGTGGATGTGAGTATGAATATTCAATGAGATACTGCACACACAGTGCTGAGGACGGTCCTGGTACACCGCGAGGGGTCACTACGTGTTTGCTGTTTGCAGAGGGGCACCGTCGGTGGGTCAGCCAAAACTGCAGCAGTGCTTTGGCTATGCACAGCCCCTCAGGACTCCCAGCTCAGATCACTGCTCACTCTCCCGTGCCTAGAACAGTGCCTGGCACCCAGTAAGTGCTTAATACGTTGTTGAGTGAATGAATATTAAGCGTCCTTAGAAAAGATTTGCTGGTTTCTGGAAGAGGACGGAGGATTTTAGAGGTGTTTGGAGTGTGGCAGGTGAGCAGGTTCATGGGGTGACCAAGAGGTCAAGGAGGCAGGCCCAAGTTTATGGGAGCATAGCTGAGGTGCTGGGGTTATATGATGTCCAGGAAGGAGGCCTGGGAGCACGCTGAGTCTATAGCCCAGACCTGACCGGAGTGTGGGGAAGGAGGGCATGGGCCTGGAGGCAGAGGCCAGGTTGGTGGCAGAGCCCACGAACTGTTAAGGAAACAGGGGACCACGTCCTGTGGGTTGTGAGACCCGGGGTGTAGGAGTGCTGGGTGGCAGTCTCACAGCGGGGTCAGGGGAGTGGGTGGTTATGGGTCTTGCCTGTGAGGCTGGATTGGGATGTGGTTGGTGGTTTGGATCAGGTGAAGGATGGCTGAGGTTTCCTTGGTTGCCAGAGGAGGGGAGAGGTAAGGCGGGAAGTTAGGGGCCAGTCAGGGAGGTGGAAGAGGAAAAGAGGCTGAAAGGTGGAGGCCCAATTGGTTGTGGTTCGAATGAAAGAAAAAACGGGCAAGCTGTGTGTAGCGTTGCTATTGGAGATGGCCTTTGGCGTTCCTCGGGGTCTTGAGGCTTCTTCCTTTGCAGGATTTGCTTTCAGCTCTGGCCTTGGCTCTAGGGACTGGCCCCAGGGTGAATTCTCTCCTTTTAGAGTTGCAGTCAGCCCGCCGTGGTCAGGGTCTTTATTCCTCTGCGAGACATCTTGGATCTGTGTTGATATCCAAAAATGAAAAGCCTAAGCTCAGCAAGAAGATGCAGCTTGTTGGCCTTTCTCCCCCATAAACCCCAGGGGATGGTTTTGGCCCACGTGCTCACAGTACCTTTTACGTGGTGTATTGATTTTTCACTCCAGAGTCAGGTGTGGAAGAAGATTCCCTGGGTCAAGATTTCTGTGGTCTGGCTCCAAGTTCAGTCTGAGCATGTCGGCCTACGTTGTGTAAAGGAGATAGGTGCTGTGCTGTTTGATTTCTCCTGACGCTGAGCTGATACTCAGAGCTGAACCCTTAGGAGCCTGGGAGATGGTAGCCATGGAAGTTCAAACGAAGTGTTGGCAGCCGAGCAGGGAGTCTGACATCATGCGCTGCCCTGAACTGGGCTCCTTGTGTGGATGCCGCCTTAAGATAGAGCAGATGATTTCGGACACTCTCTCATCTGGTTCTCACCCATGGCTTATGTGGTTTGTCTAATGAGGAAACCAAGGCTCAGAGGAGGTGACTGACTTGCCCCAAGTCACACAGCACATCTACAAGCAAAGCTGGGAGTTAATGCACGTCTATGCTAATGTGTGAGAGAGCAGCTGGTGTCAGGGCTGGCAAACAGTAGGCCCTGGTGAATGTTGGTTTCTTTATAAATGTAGAGTTCTTCCCCCTCTTCCCCCTCTGCCACATTGTACAGGCTTCTGGATTTTGTATCTCTTCTTTATGCCTGAGGTTCTATACGTTCCCTTATGCTATTCTGACGTTGGCCCTGATTTGTAACAGCCTCTCGTCTGTGTGCCATGGACCAGCCATCCTCATTCAGTAGTTAAAGCCCTTCACTTGACAGACGAGTAAAGTGGGGCTCAGAGGGGGTGTGACTTGCCTGTAGTTACACAGTGAGGTAGTAGCGAGGCAGGATTAAAACTGAGAACACGTCACTGGAAGGTCTAGGGGTCTTCAAGAGGCTGGAACTGACGCAAAGAGGAGCAAGGGGCCGAGCGCCCAGGCAGGAGCAGGGCGAGGGAAGACATGTGTGCGGCTGGCACGATGGGGACCAGCCAGGGGAGCATGACAATGACAAAGTATGGCGTCTCCTGGCTGCCAAGAGGCATTGAATGCCACCAGGTTAGCGCACCTTGTGGGGTAAAGGATGGTGGGGGTGGATTGCCTGGGGTCACACTAGATGTGGCCATATGACACTTCGGCTGTGGCTGTGGTGAAGGTCAATTGGTGCCCTCTGCTTCCTCCCTTCGGCCAGTGCTGTGCGGGAGATGGTTGCGGCACGTTTTTCCAAGGAAGCCCCTTCCAGGGATATATAGGAGGTGGCATTTCTCAGGGTGGTTTCTGTTCTCTAGAGCAGTGTCAGAGGCTGATGTTGGGTCCAAAGCAGCAGATAATTGGTGACTGTAGCGATCTCTCTGCAGCCTGGTGGCTTTTAACTGCTCTGCTGAGGAGCTTTGGGGTCAGTGGAGGGGTTGCTGCTGTGTCATTGCAGAGAGAGCACCTCCCCTTGTCTGTTTTAGACATAAAGGATTTGGATAAAATTTAATTTAAAAAAAGGATTGTGGCTGGGTGTAGTGGCTCACACCTGTAATCCTAGCATTCTGGGAGGCCCAGGTGGGAGGATCACGTGAAGCCAGGAGTTCGAGACCAGCCTGGCAATATATCGAGACCCCCATCTCTATAAAAAATAGAAAAATTAGCTGGGCGTGGTGGCATGTGCCTATAGTCCCAGCTACTCAGGAGGCTGAGGAAGGAAGATCGTTGGAGCCCAGGAGTTTGAGGGTACAGTGAGCTAGGATGACACCACTGCACTCTAGCCCACGAGACAGAGTAAGACCCTGTCTCCAAAAACCAAAAAGATTGTTTTGCCCCCAGAAGTTTGAAAACCACTGCTTTAGCTACTGTTAATGCTGCAGTGATAGTGTCAGATAGCAGAGCTGTCGGTGAGATTGGCTTTTGTTCGGTCATAAATGCATCCAGCAGTGTTTTGTTGGTGCCTACTAAGTGCTGGGCCTGGCGGACAGCACTGAACGTGCACAAGGTAAGCGAGGCGAGAGCTCTGTCCGGGAGGAACTCCCAGCCTCGCAGCCCAGAGACGAGCCTATCGCTGAGTAAGTTGGACCCAGAAGGCCTCGGGAGGAAGCAGAGGAGCCGGCAGGGCCAATGGGGTGTCGGCGCCGGGCAGAGCGCCGTGAGGGACCCAGCCCAGGACGCGGGCTCTCCCTGGGCTTAGCAGGAAGCCAGCCTCAACGGCGGAGTGATGAGGAAGTGGCTGTGAGCACGAGCGCAGGGGCTGAGCGGCACCTGTCTGAGCAGGAGCCTCACCCCAGCCCGTCACAGGGAAGGTGAGACCAAGGGTCACTCAGGGAAACAAGTTCTGCTGGGCATCCGCGGCCAGCTCACTCCCTGGGAGAAGGCCCTGGAAGAGGGCTTTGAGAGGACTGTCCAGAGAGGATGTCTGGGTGAGGTTTAGAAAAGTACAGCTGTTATTCTGCACCAGTGGTTTGCATCTTTGGCTACTTGGGTGGATGAGGGGGCAGGTGCCCTGAGACTTTGCTAAAAGCTGTGGGCCTCTCCCCCAGATCAGCACCTACAGTCACATTTGCACTTAGATTCAGGAGGTTTGTGAGCCGCCAGGTTACAATCTCCTCATAGCTGTGATGGCATTTCCATTGAACTCTTGACAGGAGTGAGATGCAGGAGCTCCCATGGGGTGGTTTTTTTTCCCTTCCTGAACCGATGCAAGAAGACTCCCCAGCAGTGTGCACTGGAGGCGCTGTAGCCTCTGGAGGACACAGGCTGGCTTCAGATCTCAGCTCCTCCTTTCTGCAGAGACACTTTGGGTCAGCTGCTCAGTGTCTCGGAGTCTTGGCTTCCTCGTCTCAAGAGATGTGGTTAGATTTACAATTATAGGAGCATCAAAGTGCTCACCACACAGACAACTCGATCGTGTTAATTCTTTCCTTCTGTGGTCAGTTGACCCATCTGGCCTCAGGTTGGCAGGGGGTGGGGATGGGACAGGAAGACAGGGGACAGGCGTACTTGGCAGGCTGAAGCAGCTATGTGCTGGGGAAGGCCAGGCGGACGCCTGCTCGTGGACTAAGCAGCCAGGAGCGCTGTGCTAAGTGCCGTGGTCTGAGCATGCGCAGGCTGTTGGCCTGATGGGTGTGAGGCAGCTGTCCCCTCTCCTCCGACCCAGCTGACAGGGACAGCCCCCTGGGAAGACAGCGGACATTCTGGTCTAACTATGTGGGCCTTAGTTTCCTCACCTGCCAAATGGCCCTGATGATCTTGAGGGTTCTTTCCAACTCTACAGCACCTCGTTTCAAGGCACTCCCTATCTGAAGCGTACACGCGTGTGGTTTTTTAGGGACCGTGTTTTTGACACACTTGTGAGGCTGGTCTCTTTCGGTTGACCTTCCTCCTCCTGCTTTGGCTCTGTTGTCTGGTATCTCCCTTTGGGCTGGCCCTCAGCACAGGGCCTGGACGTGAGTCCCTTTCTCATCTGTCCCCCAGGGGATTTGGCAGCAGCTTGTCTTACAGGAGGATGAAGGGAAAGGTCGAGGATTGAATGGAGATGTTCTTGGTGCGTGGCTGGTTGAGGAGGTGGAAACAGCGTTGACTCGGCTGGGTCCTGCGGAGCTGCTTAAGACTTGGGGCTCAGGCATCGTCTCCCCAAAGAAGGGCTGGGGCTGGAGGGAGGGACCGCTGGCCCCTGGCCCCTCTCATCGTGGTGCTTTCTCTCTTGCAGGTGTGGGCAAGAGCAGCTTACTCTTACGCTTTGCAGACAACACTTTCTCAGGTGAGTCCTCCCCTGCATGCTGCTGGGTGTCGTTCGTTTGTCACCCCTCCGTCCCCCAGAACACGCTTGCCTCTCCCCGTCTGCTCATGGCAGGGAACTTTCTCATTCTGGTTGCCCAAGGAAGGCAGAAGACAGAGCGGGGCTTAGGTCCTTGTGGCGCTTCAGATAGAAGCCCCTGTGGTCTGCCTTCATGCACCTTGTTCAGAAAAAGCCTTTTGCTGCCCATCGTTTTCCTACCCAGGGTCTTTTTGTGCCCAACATTTAAAAAAAAGTTTAAAAATATTATAAGATAGTACATGCTTGTATAGAATTTCAAACAGGAAGGCATCAATAAAGCGAAAAATGAAAGTTGTCCCTGCACCTGGCCCCTGTGCTGCCCCGGTAGCCTCTGGTCAGTCTGTGTCTTTCTGCCTTTTTTCCGAACGCCACGTGCCGTTCGGCAACTTGCCTTCCCCTCATCGTATCAAGGAATCTCCTTCTGCATCATGGCTGCACACAGACTTTTCTGGTTCTCTCGAGTGGCTGCGAAGTTTTCTGTGCTGTGTGTGGAGGCACCATAGTTCATCTGTGCTCTTCATAAATGCGTGGTTTCCAGTTGCTTCTGTTTTAGGTGATGTTGCATTACCTGGCATACACTGTATGTTCTTGTAGGTGCGTTTCAGTAGAAGTCACTGGGTCACAGGGTGTGTGCACTTACAGTTTCCCTAGCTACTGCCAACTTGCCTTTCAAAGAAGCTGTAGTAATTTAATTTACACCCCCTGAAGGGGTTAACAGAGCGCCTTGTCAGCTTTGATCAACTCGAGATCTTGGTAGTTGTCTTCATTTTTGCTAAGCTGCTAGGCAAACAGGGCTAACTCCTTTACATTTGCATTTGCCTGTTCGCTGGTGATGTTGAGCGTATTTTCGTTTGTTAAATACGTCAGGTTCGTTGCAGAGGCCTCAGGCTGGGTTGGCCTCTCTGAGGACTGAAATGTGGTTATCTTGTGGGGAATCCCTCTGTGGTTGGGGGGCAAGCTCTGCTTAGGAAGTGATTACACAGCAGATGCCTCTTGGTGGAGAAGTGGGTTTTGTCCCTTTTCTGTCCCTCATAGTGGCTCTGCAACACCACTGGTGGTGTGCTGTGGGAAAGAGTTGGCTTTTCTGTGTGACCTTGAGCTAGTGACTAAGCCTCTGCTTGTGTGTAATGTGGGACTGTAATGGTCTCTCCCACGTGGGTTTGTTGGAGGATTACTTGAGGTAGCGCATGGTGCAGTGCCTGGGACTAAGTAGTATCTCAGTAAATACCAGCTATCGGTTGTTGCTATTATCTTCTGTTCAAGAATGATAACTAATGGACAGCCTCTAATTATGCTAAAAAATGTCCCTGTACTTCCCCATGCAATCAGCATTTGCCTCTTGGAGGGCTCTTTAGCCACCTCTCTCCTCCTTTCCCTTCCTACTCCTAGCATCTCAATTCATTGCTGGTTCCAGCTGGAAGCCTTCCAGCAGCTTCCACCCTCCCTGAACCAGGCTGCTCGATTCCTCTTGCTAGTGCATGTCTCTGGCAGGGTCTTTCCTCTGTTTAAAAACCTCAGTGGCCCTGTCACTTGAGCAGGTTCACAGCAAGGTTTATAGCGCCTTTACAGCAAGGTTTCTCCCCTTCGGGCCCTGTCATTCTCTGTTGTGGGCCGTCCTGCGTGTTGAAGGGTGTGGAGCAGCAGCCTGGCGCACTATCCACTAGATGCCACTTGCATTTTTCTTCTCCCCCCAGACAAAAATGTCTTCAGACATTGCCAGTGTTCTTTGTGATTTTGGAAGAGCCACTGGTCTTCTTAATCTGTTTCCAGCTCACCTTTCCTACTTTCTTTCTCGTAGTGCTTGTGCATTTTTCATGTTCTCATTTAGCCATCAGCTGTTTATTAAGTGCCTAACCCTGCTAGGCTCCTGGCCACACTCCCTGGCGTATCCAGGACTGCAGGAGCACCAGGTGCGGGCTTGTTCTCTGAACGTGTTCCAGTTGTGTACTGGCCTCGGCTCTCTGCCTCTGTGTGGGGTGTCTCAACCTTCTTTTAAGCTAGGCCCAAATGTGACTTCCTCCCTGCAGCCTGCCTCAGTCTCCACCCCACCTTGAACTTTGGCCTTTCCCACACACTTGCCACCCTTCAGGTAGGCGTGTGGTCGTGTGTCGTGTCTCCCTCCCCGTGTTATTTGTAAGCTCCTAATGGAGAGAGAATCTGTGTCGTTCCTCACGTTCAGGCCTTCAGAAGCCTGGGCGGGACTGTCACACCAGCAGGACCTTCTCCGCTGATCATCTCACACAGATGCCCCAAGAGAGCTGTTTAAAATGCAGCTCCTGCCTCTGGTTGAAACCCTCAATACCTCCCCATCACACAGGAGAAAGCCCAAGTTCTCGAAAATGGCACAAAGGCCCAAAATCTGGCCTTAGCCACCTCCTACCTGCCTCCCACAGGTGCCTGACCCAACATGATTGCACACGCTGTCGCCCCTCTGGCTGGAGCAGTGGTTTGCAGACCGTGCGTCATGACCTGTTTGTGTGTTAGGAGGTTAATTTTGTGGGAGGTTAAAATTTTTTTGAATTGAAAAGAAAAACTCAGAGTGCATTATAGGTCTGCCACCATTCTCAGATCACAGTTGACATGTCCTGACCCAGCCACTCTAAAGGAGCCTGCCCCTCTCCCCCAAGTCCCATCCTGTTTAATTTCCTTTGTAGCTCTTATGCTCTCTGAAATGGTCGTCTTTATCAGTTTGTTTCGTTGTGTCCTGTCACCCTCACCTCGAGCCTCGTTTTCCTGTTCGGGGCTGTGTCCCTGGAATCTAGAACGTATGGGACACATGGGGTGAGCAGGGTGGGATGGTGGAGCCCAAGGTGTGGGCCTCGTTGACACGCCGTGTATGTGTGCAGGCAGCTACATCACCACGATCGGAGTGGACTTCAAGATCCGGACTGTGGAGATCAACGGGGAGAAGGTGAAGCTGCAGATCTGGGACACGGCGGGGCAGGAGCGCTTCCGCACCATCACCTCCACGTGAGTCAGCCCCGCGCCTGTCTGAGGCCCTCCCTGCTGGCACGTGGGCACGGTGGAGTGGTCATGGTAGAAGTGTCACTGGTGGCTCCCTGGGGCTGTCAGGAAGGGAGCCCTTTGCTGGCCACAGTGGGCAGTGTTCAGCGCTGCCCTGCCTCCTGAAGATACGAGAGGAGGCAGGGATGTGGTGTGACAGTTGCCCTGGGCAGCAGGCGGTGGCTGAGCACGCTGGCACTGATTGACCAGGAGCAGCACAAAAGACTTGGAGCCTAACCCTGTGAAGAGTTTCTTGCTGGATAATGGTGAACACATTTGACTGTGATCAAATGTGACCACAGTCACTTGCTGGATAATGGTGAACACAGTGACTGTGGACCCTCCCTGCTGGCAGTCAGCTTACCCTTAGGCCCGTAGCTCCTGTGGGAATAGCAGCAGCATTTGCCTCACCAGGTGGGTGTGGGGCACCCTGCCTGTTGACACTTAGTGATAGTTACTCCTGGTAGGTGTCAGTTGGGACAGTTGGGGTCGGCCTGTGCAGGCTCCTCGCACCCACCCTGACTCCTTGAGGTGGCTCTCTTGGGAGGCCTGGGAGGCCCGCTGGTGTGTAGAGGCCATCGGGAGGCCCTTCCTTCCCTCCCCAGAGCTCTGGGAAACCCACTGCCCAGCGGGTTGCCCACCTTTGTGGCTCTTAGCTGCAAATAGGAGGAAAACGCAGATCTTGCTCAGAGCAGCGGGTGTCTCGTGGAGGGACTCTTGGTGGTTGGGTTAGTGGAACAGGTTTTAGGAAGGAGCAGGTTTGAAGGCAGACAAATGTGGAATTGTGCTGCATGCCCTTGGGCAAGTTGCTTAAACACTCAGATTCCCAGAGGGTCTGTC
The DNA here is from genome assembly GCA_963574885.1 of Lepilemur ruficaudatus. Classification (NCBI taxonomy): domain Eukaryota; kingdom Metazoa; phylum Chordata; class Mammalia; order Primates; family Lepilemuridae; genus Lepilemur; species Lepilemur ruficaudatus. The sequence goes on along the minus strand of CAUYRT010003065.1, from coordinate 20,441 downwards.
TTTGGGATTGGCTTCAGTGTGGGGTGTCCAGGTGCCCTGCTCCGGGCATGCGTGGATTGTCTGGGCTCACTGCACCCTCCTGCAGCTTTGTGGGCAGTGCCGCTGTCACCCCATTTTACAGAGGAGGGTGCTCTGAGAAGGGGTCTGCTCCTAGTGGTGGCAGAGCCTGAGCTCCACGCTGTGCTGTATGCAGTCGGGCCTCTGTGTGGCCTTCTGTGGGCACCTTCCAGGGAAGTTCTCTGGGAGTGGACTCGGGAAGGCCGATGAGGACGTTTCCTGGCCAGAGATCCCTTTCCTCCCAGGGCATAGCAGACCCCAGGCTGGTCTCTCATCGCAGGCTCCTCAGGGTCTTCTGAGGCGCCCCCATGGTGGTAGCTGGGAGTGTGGGGAGCAGAGGGACAGGCCGTGTGGGCCATGCTGGGCAAGAGGGTTCATGGACCTGGGGCCCCAGCAGCCCTGAGCTGGAGGGCTTCTGTCATGGGGTTAGCCTTGGGGTGAGCCCATGTGTGCTATGGCCTGAGACTCCCCAAAACCCTGGGGGTTCCCAGTCTTGGGGCTGCCTGGGCACAGTGATCTGTGACCCCTTGCTGATTGGCCACCTGAGCAAGGGCTCTCTGGCCCCGTGTATCTTGGCAGCTGCCAGTGAGGACCTGAGGGCACCCTGATGCATGCTGGCCCTAGCAAGGCAGGACCTCTTGTTGGGGCAGTAGGTCTGGGTACTAACCTCACACATCCTGACTTAGGGCCCGGCCTGTCGCTGAGGACTTCACCTGCTTTATTTCATTCACTCTTGATAGGATGAGAAAACAGGCCCAGAGAGAATGAAGCAGCCTCGCTTGGCTGAGTAGAAGGGACTAGAACCGAGGCCTTTACCCAGCGCCTGGCCCTGCTCCCTGGGGGCCATAGCCCCTCCCCGGCCGCGGTAAAGTCAGCTCCTTTTGGGGCCGGGCAGTGTGGGAAGAGGGTGAGCTGGCTCCTTTGTTCCGTGGGGAGACTTGGAGGAGTTACTTAGCCGCCTGAGGGCAGTGTGGGTTTTTTCCAGGGTATTTGAGAAGGGGGTGACCTGCATGCTGGTGGCCCATGGGCACCTGCTCAGCCGGCCATCCCACCTGTCCATCTGGGGAGGTTAGCCCCGTCGTAGGGTCTCGGGCTCTGCTCCTCATGGGCAGGAGGCTCTGCAGGGCCCACCAAGGGCCACCAAAAAACTCGACCCCCTGTGGTGGTTGCTGGCAAAGGAAGGAAGGATTCTAGGAAAGTTGAGTTTTCAGCAACGGGGCAGTCGGGTGCAATAGCGTGACCTTTGCTGATTCAGGGCATTAAAAGAGAAAGTGAAATTGTATCCCGATAGCATGACAAGAAAGGGCCCCGTCGGCAGCCCTCTTGAGTTCTTGCCATCGGTGGCTGAGGTTTGCTGGCCCTGAGAGGTGGGGGTGGTGGTGAGAGGGTGACGAGGAAGGGGAGGTTCCTGGCACTGGACCTGGGCCTCACGTCCTCCCTGGCAGTGTGGCCATCCTGCTGTCTGTCGGACCAGGTCATTGCAAAGATTAACAAGGCTAATGGCTGTAAAGCCCCCGGCACTGTGCCTGGCTCACAGAGTGCAGGCGGGTGGCAGTGATTCCTGGGGATGATGGGCCAGGAAGCCCAGAGGCACCGTTGCCCTCCTAGCCAGAGCTCTGAGCCCCTAACCTCGTCCTCAGACTAGTTCTTTGCTCTTGGACAAAACCCCTTCCCTGGGCCCCACAGAAGGCAGAGGTTCCCGGGGAGCAGCGGGGTGCTTTGTACTGGGGCCATGGCCGTGGCAGTTCTTGGCATCTTTAATAATCGTCAGCAGGGAGAGTGTGCAGAGGCATTCCACTCCTCGTGCTTCCATTGTTGGCAGGGGACAGGCGTCCATGCCCGTGGTTCTGGTGCGCACTTGCGCGCCTGCTCTGGAAGGCTCTGCCACGCTGCCCGTGTGCTGAGTGGTGCTCGGCAGCAGCTGCTGGAGTGCCCGGCCGAAGCCAGCGCTGCTTCTTGGGCCTGGTGCCAAGATGGCTTGACAGCCACGGCCCCCCGAAGCCGAAGAGCACTGCCGCCCTAGGAGCCAAGCTGTGGGCAGAATGCGGGGCCCGGGAGAAGATGCCAGGCCTTCAGGGCCACCCACTGAGCTGCCCCTTGGTTTCCTTGCACCTCTCTCTGGGACTCCAGGTTGTCATCAATGTACTAAGTTACATTAGTAATGATAACAAAGCGCACCTATGTTGACTGACTGCTCCTGAGCCCTCGGTAGCATCCGGTACCTCCTTTGTCCCTCACGGCCCCCAGGAGTTAAGTAGTAGTGTACCTGTTTCACAGTTGAGGAAACTGAGGCAGGGTGAGGCGAATGCAGTGGCCTTCCCAAGGTCCACAGCCTTTCAGAGTTGGACCCAGCGTTGGTCTTTGTCCGCGGATTGGGCCTCGGACGTGAAAAAGTGGCCAGAGCTGACGGGCAGGGGGATGGGACCAGGGCCGCCCCCACCAGCCTGGCCGCCCCACCCTCACTGGGCCTGCAGGGCCTGGCGCCGCCTCCGGCTGGGGTGAGGAGCGGCTGCGCTCTGGCTGAGCTCGGGCGCGTGGAGGTGCTTAGGCCTGGGCAGGTGGCAGCCAGAGGTCAGGGGAAGCAGCCCGTCCACTTGTGGTCTGCCGCTTGGTGTCCTGAGGAGCCCCACGGAGGGAGAATCCTGCAGCTTTGGGAAGAAGGCGTAGAGGGTGCTTCTGGCTGGTTCTGTAGGGTTGGGGTGGGGGTGCTGCCTCGCCACTGGCTCTGGAAGGCCTGGCAGGTGCCTACTCTGCTGGTGCCCTGGTGAGAGGAGCCAGTGATGCCCGGCAGCCTTTCCTGCTGGCCAGGCGTGGCCTGAGCATGGCCCAAGCTGAGGCCGGGGAGGACCTAGACTCTGGGGTGCCATGGGGGGAAGCTTTGGCTGCCCCCTTGCCACCGCCCTGGCTGCTGTCCTGACGTGGGCAGGTGGGTCCTAGCGAAGGGGCTGCTCTTGTCGGGGCTGAAGCTCTGACACATACCTTGGCTTTACAGATATTATCGGGGGACCCACGGGGTCATTGTGGTTTATGATGTCACCAGTGCAGAATCCTTTGTCAACGTCAAGCGGTGGCTTCATGAAATCAACCAGAACTGTGACGATGTGTGCCGAATATTAGGTGAGGCTGGACCCGGAGGGGTGAGGACGGTGGGACGGTGGGTGGCCGGAGGTGCCCTTCAGGGCTGGGCTGACTCTGCTTTGCCTTGAAGTGGGGAATAAGAACGACGACCCTGAGCGGAAGGTGGTGGAGACGGAAGATGCCTACAAGTTCGCCGGGCAGATGGGGATCCAGTTGTTCGAGACCAGCGCCAAGGAGAACGTCAATGTGGAGGAGGTGAGGCCTCGCTGCGGCCGGGCGCCTCTGGCTCTGCCCCCCACCGCCCCTTCGCCCCACGCCTGGCCTGCGCAGGGCATGTGTGACAAACAGAAAGCGTCACGGTAGCTGCTGTTCACTGAGTGCCTGCTGCTTGCCAGGCATTAGGCCAGGCCCTTTGATGTTCTAAGCTCATTACCTCCACAGTCCTCTGGGGTAGAAAAAATAGGGAAACTGAGGTTCCAAGTGTTTAAGTAACTTAAGGAATACCCCCAGTTAGTAAGAGGCTGAGTCAAACCTTGATCCGTCCCTCGACAAAGTCTCCAGTTCGGGCCCTCCCAGCGTCGCCTCTTCCTGCTCTCGCTTTCCCTGCGGCCTTGGTGCCTGCAGAGGCCAGGAGCCGTGGCCTTGGGCTCAGGCGGGCAGCTCCCGCAAGCTCCTCAGAGGCTGCTCCGCTTCCGTTGACGTGTGCCGCCCAGAGGCGGGAGCGCAGGCTCTGCACCTCGGATGGGGACTTAACCTCTCTGGGCTTCCTCTGTTGGTCTGCAGACTAGGGGAGGGAGAGCCCCTGCCTTCCACGTGGTGAAGGCTGAGTGCACAAAGTCACGCCCAGCGCTCGGTGCACGCCCTGTAGATGGTGGCTCTCTTTAACGCCACCGCCCCGACCAGCACGGGGACTGCTGCTCACCTTTCCGGGCCGAGGGGAGAAGAGGACTGTGGTGGTAGATGGAGTCTCCCTGGATCCTGGCATAGGAAGGAGTCACGGGTCTGGGAACGGTTCCAGGCAGGACCTGTGGGCCCCATGTGCAGTCAGGTAGCATGGAGCCTGAGGCTCCGGGTCCCCTCCCGCCTGTGAGCGGAACAGGGGCACCTTTATCTTTCTTGTCAGAAGATTCCAGCTGAATGAAAAGGGGTTCCTTCTGTGCGTGAAAAAAAGACTAGAAAACCCCTGAGAGATTGACTCCCCAAGTGCACACAGTTCATGGGTCTTGATGTTCCTTTTTTTTTTAAGAGCTGGGGTCTTGCTATGTTGCCCAGGCTGGCCTCAAACTCCTGGGCTCAAGGCATCCTCCTGCCTCAGACTCCCAAGTAGCAACGCTGTTCCTTTTTGACCTTTAAATAATTCACCACCTCCTTCTAGAACAGGTTTTGAGGACATACATATAAAAAAAACTTACAGTGGAAAGAGCTGGGCCAGCAGGGGCCCCGTGCCAGCTCTGAGGCCTGCCCTACCTCTCACCCCACAGATGTTCAACTGCATCACGGAGCTGGTCCTCCGAGCAAAGAAAGACAACCTGGCGAAACAGCAGCAGCAACAACAGAATGACGTGGTGAAGCTCACGAGGAACAGTAAACGAAAGAAACGCTGCTGCTAATGCCCCAGCCCACGCAGAGACTGCGCTGCGGCCCCTCCCCAGCCCGAGGCCCGCGGGGGGCTCCTCGGGGGACAGTCTCAGTTTTGTGCCGTTATTTAAAGAATTCTCTCCACGTTTTTGTACTGGGAGGCACCATCGGCACTTCCTCCTCCCCCTCCCCCAGTGCCAAGAAGGTGTTGGACAAGCCCGCCCTCCCCCACCGGCGCCCCTCCTCCCCGGCCGAGGCGCCGGGACCTGGCAAGGACGCTGCCAGCCAAGCGGACTGATTAACCAGCGTCTGTACATAGTGTATATCGCTCTAACCAACCGCACCTCGTCCCGCTCCGGCTTTTGCCTCCTTAACGCCAACCTGCCGCGACGGACCCTCCCCGCCCCCCTCCCCGTCCCACCTTACTGCCAGCAGCTTCCGGAGGAGACGGCGTCGTGCTCTTAGCCACATCGCTGGCCACCCTAGGCTGGTGACATGGGCTCCGTGTTGCTCGTTCTCTCCTACAGGCTGTCGACTTCTGTCCCCGGCACACGGGGTCTCGGCCTCTGTGGGGCCCCTGCCGGCTCTCGTCCCGCTCCATTGTCCTCTGGGAGCTGGGGAACACGGCCTCAAGGCGGGTCCCTGCCCTGCGGTTCCCCAGAGGCAGCCAGTCGTGCCCTCTGGCCAACAGATTTCTTCTCCTGCCTTTTAGATGCCTCTGAGCTGCAAACCCAGGGGAGCCACGGCTTCTAATTTATACCAACATGTTTCAGTTCCAACAGAAAGGTAGGGGCATGTCTGTACAGAGATGGGCCTTGCAGGGGGCTGTAGAAGCATTATTTTAACAGATAAAATGAAGCCAAATCAAATGAATTAAGTTCCTCACAATTATTTTCTTTCCCTGGGGTTTGACTGGCACAGCACTAAAAGTTGTGGCCACCTCACTTTGGGCCCAGTGTTTTTAGAAAAAGCGAAAGGCTTCCTGTCATTGTGGGACCAGGCTCTTGGCTGTTTCTTGGTGGGAACGGAGAGGGGCCTCCCACTATCTGAGAGTCCCTGATGCAGCAGCGCCGGGCATCTGTGGACCTGGGCCATGGGTGCCAGGGGCTGCTGGGCTGGGGGGATGACACCCCTGGGCTGGGGCGGCAGGCAGCCTCGGACCCCTGACGGGACGGTGGTGGTGCAAAGGTGGCAGGAGGATTTCTTAGCGAGTGGAAAGGTGGCTGGGGGCCTGGGGGATGGCAGTTTTGACCCACCCCAGCCCCCTGGAGGAAAAACCAGGGTCATCTGCATTTGATTACTGCCCCCTCTGCCCGGACACTTCATTCCCCTTTCCCCAAAAAGGATCAAGTAACTGGGAAGAATTTATTCCGACACCATGGTGTGTTCTGTTAGATTTCCTTTCCTAGGCCATTTCCAGGCAAAGCCCTGACTGGACAATCACGTCATAGATCACACTGCAGATTTTCCATGTTAACACTGTGGATGGGTTTTTAATCAATAAAAACTGGGGGTTTCTTCTCACCTGGGGGTTTCTTCACTCCACTTGCCCAAACTGCCAAAAGCCGGTGGTTCTGCGCGGCAGGCCTTCACTCTGGAGCCACGGGGTGGGGCTGGGAGCTCGGGGGGCCTGGAAAGGGGGTGGGGGGAATGGAAGGGGGCAGGCAGCCCCCTCTGGTCTGAGGAGCCAGGAGCAGAAGCGGGGGCGCTGTCCTCAGGACTGTCCCAGCTGACCATAGGCCCCGTGGGGACGCTCGGCACTCAGGCTCCTCTGTTGGTGAGTGGGGGGCCGTACTTGCCCCTGGGCATTCAGGTGAGGCCGGCACAGGTGTGCTTGCGACCTCAAGCAATAAGAGGGGTGTCCTGGGAACTTCCAGCTGGGCTAGAGGCGCCCATGGCTTCTGGCAACTGGACCTCTAGACCCAGGTGGTGGGGGGATTTTGGCGATGACGGTGTGCCTGTCCCACTGAGTGTTACACGCATGAATGGGGGGTTGTGGGTGGGGGTGGGGACTCAGGGCTGAACCGATGTCCTAGTGGACCTGATGTGAAATTCTGTCAAAACTTTTCAATGGTTTGCTAGGATTATTTCTGTATTGAAAGTTTCTAATTATGCTTTTTAAAAAAAAAAATACTAAAAATAAAGGTTCAAGCTGCCAAATTTTCTTCCAGGGTCTGTTTGCTCTCCCTCCAGCTGTGCTCTGGGTGGGCCTGGCTTCCTCCCATCCGTTACGTCCGGGCTCTTGTCTGTTCTTGGCCTGAGTCTGGCACAGGTGCCTGTTGGGGCCTTGGGATGCTTTCAGAAGCCAAGTCCATTTTCTCCATGAACGGCTGGTCCAGGGTTGAGTTTCTGCTCTAGTCCGACGCATTGGCTGGGAGCACACGCGGTAAGATGCCGGGGGAAGCTCCGTGTTTACTCGCACGCCCACAAGAATGCCGTGGAAGCCTTTGCATGGAGTGGCTTCCTTCTGGCTCAAAGTTTCTACCAAGCTCTAGGGCCCTGCCCATGGCCTGGGGAGCAGCGTACAGACCCTGCAGATGCTGTAGCACTGGGGACAGACAGGGCCTGGCAGGAGTAGTGTGGGGCAGGACGCTGCCACCCTCTAGGAGAGATGCCCCTTGCTGGCCAACTCCATTGACGGGACCAGCAGCTGAGGTGACCTCTCAGGTGGGGGGGACACGCTATTGCTACCTCTCCAGCAGCCCAGTAGCGGGTCCACCCCTGCAAGTGCCCAGACACTGAGACAGGAAGCTGTGTAGAAATTCCTTTTATTCTTATTCAGTCTATTTTCAAAAGAAGCAGTGGTGCGTTGTTTTTCTAAAAATATGCCTTTATAGATTTTTATATATATAGTATATTATAAAATCCATACATGTATTTACATGATTGCTACATACAAAATTACAGCACTGTGGTATGTACATATCGATAGGAACATTCTTTCCGCTCATCCCTGCTGTGCTTTCCCGTGTGAGGAAGGGAGACTGACTCGGCTGCGGGCGGCCTGGCGTGCGCGGGGGAGCGGCTGCTGAGGAAGGAGCAGCAGCAGGGGCAGCCCCGGCTGGCGCGGGCCTGGCGGGTGGTAGCTGGAGGGTCCAGTGGCCTCCCTCTCCCGTCCACGCTGTGGTGCTGAGACTGCCCTGGAGGTGGGGGGTGGCTGACCACAGGCCCCTCTGGGGCCATTCTGCAGCCTAGACTTGCTTGGCTGGGCCAAGAAGTTGTCTATGTGAGGGGCAGGGGGCTGCAGGAAGAGGAGACCCCTCCCAGCCCCGGTCCTGTGAAGGGGAAAGGGCTGGGTGGCCGAAGCCAGCAGAGGACCAGAGAGAACACACTGTCTGGCCTGGGCCCTGCTGAGGGGCAAAGACCGCACTGAAAGAGGCTGAGGAAGGAGAGCAGTGGCAGCCAGCGGACAGGGCCTCCTTCCTCCCTGGGGCTTGGGATGGCCTCAGCCAAGCTCGGACAGGCCCCGTGGCTGCCACTCAGCCTCCTGCCCGCAGAGGTGCCCCGGCAGAGGTGCATGCACGTGGGTGAGGGGCCACTGCCTCCCCTTAAGCTCCCTGGGCTGGGGACTGGGGAAGGAACGGAGGCCTAGGACTCGGCCCCCAAGGCATAGGCCTCCTGAGGCCGGCAGAGAGGGGCCTCCGTTCCTTCTGTGACCCATTTCCTAAAGGTGAGGCAGCAGTACCTGTGGGTGGGCTGCAGTCCGTCGGGTCTGAGCCACAGAACCCAAGCAAGGGGCCACTCTGGGAAGCGGCCTGAGCCCTGCTCGATGACAGGATCCTGGGGAAGGCTTGGCCAGGTGGCGGGGCGAGGGCAGCCTTCAGAGGCCAAGGCAGGCCCCTGCCTTGAGGTCTCCATCCCCACTGGCCAAAGGGGGCACCCCTGCACCCCAGGCGGGGGCAGTGCAGCTGCCAGCCCCAGGCCTCAGGGCTGGCCCAGGCCCCCACCGCCTTTTCAGCCTCCTCCAGTCCACCCATCCTTGGTGGCCTGACTCCTCCCATGTTAGATCTTCCTGAAGAAGGAGAAGAGCCGTCTGCCTTCAGTGGTGCTGGGCTCGTCCCCCCGCCCTGCACCGTGGCCCCTGGAGAAGGCAGCAGCCGGCTGGCTCCGTTCCTTCAGGTGCGTGTCCATCAGCTGCCGGTCAATGACCCTGTGCATGTCGTCCTGCAGAGGGGAGGGGAGAGGGCCGGGGCTGAGCAGGGGCTCTGACCCAGCCCTGGGGATGGACAGGGAGGTGGTAAAGTCGGACAGACGGACGTGAGATGAGGATGAGGGATGAGATGAGGGAGCGGCTGCAGCAGGGGCTACGCTGACAGAGCGGTGAGCAGGGGCACAGTGCTGCACGCACGCGAGCCCGCGGCGCCTCCGGCCTCCTCGGGGCCTGGGCTGGCTTCTCCCCACAAGTGTCACCCCACCGGATCCCCACCTCCCACGTGACCACCTGGAGGCTCTGTCCCTATAGGCCCAGATAACAGTGCAGTCCCTAAGCCAGAGCTCAGCCTCCCGTGACCAGCCCTCTGGGCCCTGTGTCCCATCGGGGCTGGCTGGTGCCTCTGGCTTGGTTTGCCACCCCCACCGCAGCAGGCCCTAGGGTGACCTTGGCTTGCCAGCTCTCTAGCCCAGCGGCCTCAGGGGACTGCTCCTGTCTTTTTCCTTCCAATTATTACCAGTCTGAGCTACTGATGGCCATGCACCACTGGCAGCCCCAAGTGGCAAGGAAACAGTCTCCCTGCTATGGGCAAGTCTCCTGTTTGCGGCAGTCACAGGCATCACAGACTCCACGGGTCGTCAGGCCATTTCTTTTAGCTTCCTCACTGGGGTAGGCAGGACCTTTCTGCCTCCAATCTGCTGGCGTCGTCTACAAAGCGCTCCATGCGCCGCGCCCCACCTTACAGCACCTTTCTCCGGGGGAGCTTGTGCTCCTTCCCCTCCAGCCGCTAGATGTGTTTGACAAAAGGGTTCCGCCACTGATGATGTTTGAAAACTACTGGTTTAGACACACAGGCGGCCCTGTGCTATTAACAGCAGCAGTAAACGTGACATGCATCTGCCTGATTCCTTCATCCTTGAACCTGGCAGGCTCTGGGCTATCCTGGTAAAGACGCCGTCTGGGGTAGGGGCTCCCAGTGGCCAGGCAGACACCGCAGCAGTGGAGCAGCCGCTGGAGAGGAGGGCAGGAAGCTGGGCTGGCCAGGCCGCTGTCTCACCTGCTCGTCTGCCACCTCCTGAGTCTCACCCTGAGGGGCACAGCACTGCACAGAGGTGACGCCACGCTCCGGCACGCTCTGTGCAGGTGCCAGTGAGTACAGACCTTTCCCCCTCCTCTTGTCCCCACCCCTGTCATCCTTCAGTCTCAGCTCTGTCCTCGCACCTCTCTTCCCCTGTCTCCCTCTTTCCCTCCCTCCGCTTCTCCACCTGCCCCTCAGACCTGACACTGCCATGCAGTGGCTGATACACGGCGCTCACTTCCAAGGCTCCAGTGCAGAACCCCGGCACCGTGCCCTGCCCTAGGACATGCTCAGTAAAAACTATGTCACCTACGACACAGGGATGTAAAAGGCCTTTCAGAAAAAATCCTTTTAAAGCTGCCACTGTTTTCTTTTTTTTGGCACATTGCAAACTGTATTTCTATACTTCAAGCAGTCAGATTCGTCAGGGTAACCCCACGTCAGAGCTCCAGACACATCCTGCCCATAATTCCACACCCGCTGTTCCTTCAGTGAGCAAAACAGCCATTTACGAGAAGGTGGCACCAAGAAACCAGGGACAGCCATTGGCGCTGGGCCATGTGTGCCCAAGAGCTCACTGGACATGACGGTGATGGGAGGAGCAAGGCCAGGGCTCATGGGCACGGCACACCGCACAGAAATGACGCCGGGCTCTGGCACACAGACACGGTGGGCCACGAGGGGAGGTGGCGAGGGCAGCACGGCGATGGCAGCGGGAGAGGGTGGATGGGATGCGGTCTCGGTCTCACCTCAAAGGCAGGAGGGGTGTACAACTAAAGCTGTTGATACGGGAACTGAGAAAGGCCACTAGATCAGAAACCAAAGGAGCCAGATAGTAAAAAGCCCTGAGGAAGCAAACTGCAGCCGGGAGAGAAGAGAGAGAAGGGCGGTAAGCTGGGGCCTGGCCAGCTGGCTGCCGAGCAGGCGGGTGAAGGGCCAGTGACCAGCACCCTGGTGGAGGGCCAGTGCTCCGGCTACCAGCCCGACAGGGCCCTGGGAGAAAGAGTCATCAACCACCTGCCTCCTGTGGTGGGGCGCACCTTGTAAAGCCGCGGGTGGCTTTCGTCTGTCTAGTCGGGATTTCTTGGAGAGAAACGTTGATGATACCCACATCCTGAAATTGTACTACCTCAACCTCATCGACAAAAAGCCCATCACAGCCCCAGTGGGGAGCCATGCTGGACCCTGAAAACAGCGGTCACAGAGATGGACAAACTGACTCATTTTCCCCAGGGCCTGTGCCAGCACGGCGCACTCTGGAAAAAGGAGACTGGCCCTTAAGAAGGGGAAGGGCAGCCGGGCGCGGTGGCTCACGCCTGTAATCCTAGCACTCTGGGAGGCCGAGGCGGGCGGATTGCTCAAGGTCAGGAGTTTGAAACCAGCCTGAGCAAGAGCGAGACCCCCGTCTCTACTAAAAATAGAAATTAATTGGCCAACTAAAAATATATAGAAAAAATTAGCCGGGTATGGTGGCACATGCCTGTAGTCCCAGCTACGCGGGAGGCTGAGGCAGTAGGATCACTTGAGCCCAGGAATTTGAGGTTGCTGTGAGCTAGGCTGACGCCACGGCACTCACTCTAGCCTGGGCGGCAGAGTGAGACTCTGCCTCAAAAAAAAAAAAAAAAAAAAAGGGGGAAGGGCAGTGGCTGCCGCTGCTAGAAGGGCGCTGAGCTGCATCCAGCTGTGACTTTCATCCAGTCGGATAGCGCTTCCTGGGCCCTCCGTGTCAGCCAGCTGTTTCTTTCTCCTTTTAACAGAGCCCAGACAGAAGGAGCACCCCATTCCAAGCCTGGAGGGGACGACACCTCCAAACAGTAGTAGCCTGGGGTTTGTTGCTCTCGAGAGCATGCCTGAACATTCCTCCCTAGGGACTGGGGGAACATGAGCTCTGGATTTTGCCAGGTGAAGATTGGGGTTACCGTTCACCCCATCCCATGGGACCCTCTAGTAGCAAACTCTCCTTCTCATACTCTGCCTGGGTTCAGAGACTCCTCCTGGAATCTTCCCTCACCCTGGGGCTCAGGGCTCTCCCTTACCTGCCAAGCCTCCAGCTGCTGAGAGAGGTTCAGCTTCTGCTGAATGGCGTCCAGCAGCTGGCTGTTCAGAGACATCATGTCCATCCTGCACTTGGCGAGTTCCAGCTCCACAGCATTTTTCCTGCAAACAGACAAGCCGGGGTGAACACAGGTACCTTGTGCCAGAGACATCTGGTCCTTTCCTTGGGGAACCTACCTGGAGTCTACAGGGTGAGGAAACAGGCTCTGACCTCCAACTCACAACAGTAACTGTAACAGCGCCTACGTTGCTTGCAGAGGGTTAGTTTGCCACGTTTTCACATACGTTTTCTCAAATTCATAACCAACTTTAGGTGAAAGGATTATCACCCCCACCTCACAGATAAAGAAATAGAAGTTAAAAGTAGTTGAAAGATGATGATACCAAAATGAGGACTGGAACCCAGAGGAGATCAAAGGCCTCATACAACACAAAGGAGCTACTCACCCTTCCCCAGAGGCCAGTCCCTACAGAAGGTAGGGGGCTTTGTCCTCTTGGTGTAGAGAGGGCTCCTTTTGATTAGCAAATCCCCCCTTAAGGGAACTGGGAACTGTCCTGACGATACAGATGTGCACAAAAATTGCCACCTGTCACAGCTTAGCTAATCAGAATATCTAACAATTAAAGAGCTGGTAATGAATTCTATGATGGAATACAGTCCCCACTAAAAACCATGACACAGGGTATGTGCTGAGAGTTAATAATGTATTGCTATGTAGAGAAAAGCACCAGAAAGCAACATCTAGTATGAGACTAGCTTTGTAAAACAAAAACTGTGTTGAAGGACATACACAAAAATATCTTAGTTATTTCTGGGTGAGGATCATTGATAGGTAACACTCCCACATACTTTTGCATTTTGTGTTTTCACATTTTGTGTATATTTCGTGTATTGCTTTGTTTGCCTTCCCCAATATTTCTATTCAATATAAAAGGAAATTAATTTTCAGGGCTGTGGAAGGGACTAAGTGGGTGGCCTCTGAAGAGGCAGCCCTATTGCCAGCTGTGGAAACACGCATTGTTCAACCGTTGCCTTCATCAACCGCTCCCTCGAGTGCTTGAAAGAGCAAAGCTAACAAAAGCATCCTCCTTGCACAGGGCCAGCGACCAATGTGCACGGCCCAAGGACAGCTAGTGGATCCACTGCAGAGGCCGCCAGCTCCAGCCTCGCTCTGAAACACGACAGCACTAACCCAAGCCCAGCCGGGAAGAGGAGCAGGTGGGCCCCATTTGTAAAGTGCCTAGGCCACCGCGACCAGCACTTCCTCTTTGGCCTCACGTCTACCGAGCAATTAGTCACCCACCGGCACCCCAGACAGTGCCCCGCCCACCCGCCTTCCCCAGAGGAGCCGCTCCAGACAGCCCGGCCGCCGCGCCAGCCCCGCCTACTGCGGCTGCGGGAGGCGGGGCCAGAACCCGAGTCCGCCCAATGGGCGGGCGCTGAGGCTCTGAGGCCACAGATGCCTCCGTCACGCCCGCCGCTATTGGTTGGCAGCAAACAGCGGAAATCCTTGCGCGGCGCTGGTTGCCATGGACGCCCGCCCGCGGTCCTGGAACCTCAGAACCAACCCCTGGCGCCCCGCGGCGGCTGTGGCCTCGTCAGCTTCCGGCGTCCCCGGCAGGCGGCGCCACGAGCAGCCGGAGCCCCCGAATGTGCTGACTAACGCCGCGCCGGCCCGCGGTGCGGGTGCCCTTCCTTCCCGCAAAGGCTCCGAAGCAGGGACCGCCTCCGACCTCCGCCTCGGCCACGCACTGCTCCCTGGGGACGCTGGCGGAATGAGGACCCCACAGCGGGAAGGCTCAGCTACAGAAGTCAATGTTAATCCTATTTTTTAAAAAGGAATATTTCCAAGGGCTAGAAGAATTCCTTTTTTAAATCACACCACTAGTAACTGACTGGTTTTTCTAAGGCAGAGTGCTAGTCCCCAATTTATTTTTGTTTTTACTGAAGGCCTCTCCCCTGCAAGGAGATACAATTGTTCTTAACTGTCCTGTCACCTGTTGTATAGGATAAGGTAACCTTAAGGTTCATGCAGTACCGTAAAGAGAGGGAAGTTATTTTTCTTAGGGATTCTCACCCTGGAATCACGGGGTAAAGAAGTAGCCCCGATCCCTGCTATTCAGACTGTACTGTTCTGGGGAGGGCCCTGGCATTGTGGAGCTCCCCAGATGATTCTAGTGCAGCCAGGATGGTCAAGAGACGATGCATACAAAAGTATCTTGTAAAATGATCTCTATACAATTGTGGGTGTGGTTCCCTCTTTGATTGCTTAGGTCTGTTGTCTCAATTCTTACATACCAAAAATTTCACTTCTAAGAGACAGAAAAAGAACTATCCTCCCTCCTGGAGAGATCTAACAGCCTTCCCCCTCATCCAGCCATGTTCTGTAGGGGTCCAGGAAGGACGAGGGGCCCTCATTCCAGAATTCTCACTGGGAGCTTCCTGGCAGGGAGAAGTTGCAAAATGATCAGACTCCAGGGTATGAACAGAGCCTCCTTTGATAGCAGCCAAGGGCATGCATAGTTTCATGTAGATTTGGTAGCCTCTTCTCTCACCCAAGTGGCAGAGCTAGGTTTTACTTTTTTTAAGAGAAGGTGACTAGACAACTTGTTTCTTCTTCCTTCAGCACCCTGACACTGCCTCTGGTTCTATCTTCCACCTTCCATGCTAATGACAGAATATAGTCCGATTTTTTTTTTTTTTCAAAGAGACAGGATCTTGTTCTGTCGCCCAGGTTGGAGCTCAGTGGCATGATCATATAGCTCACTGAAACCTCGAACTCCTGGACTCGTGATACTCCCAACCCTGGCCTTCGGATTAGCTGGGACTACAGGCATATATCACCACACCTGCTAATTTTTAAATTTCTTGTAGAGGTGGGGTCTCTCTATGTTGCCCAGGCTGGTCTTGAACTCCTGGCCTCAAGTGATCCTCCTGCCTCAGCCTCCCAAAGAGCTGGGCTTACAAGTGTAAGCCACCATGCCCAGCTAATCTTCAGCCTCATCTGCTGTCTTCTGCTTGTCCAGCTGAGAGGAGGTGACCAACCAATGTTCTTTTAACTTTATTCTGCTTTTTATCCCCAATGGGCTTCCACAATTAACATCTTAATTTTACCATTTTATTTCCTAATTGTATCATACAAGTTCACCCTTTGTTATTCATAAAAGTCGCCCCCTCCCCTTTCTATCCCACTTCTACTCAAATGTTCACTAACTAAATGTACCAGGCATCCAGGGTTATGTGAACCACCAAGAATAATTCCTAAAATGAACTAGAAATTGATAGACAACCTGATACAAGGCTCTGACCAGACAGAAAAGGGGACCCAAAAGTAAAACAGAAATGGAAAGAAATAATGAAAATGATTCAAAAGAACAGAAGAGAGGGGAAATGTGTGTGTGGAGGTGAGAAGGGGGAAAGTTAGGGTGTGAGGAATTTTAAAGGCCAAAATTAAAATGCATGTCATATTATTTTTCAGAAAGTCCTATGGCATCTTACTTAAAAATCATTTCAAAAAAGCTTATTTTAGCTTCCTACCAAGCAGCAGTGTGGCAGAGGGGAAAGGATGTCAGAAAGACAGGAGCCAGGAGGCCTGAGGGGAGGCCAATGAGTCACAACTGCCTGTGACCCTCGGAAAGTACTTCTCAGTTTCCTCATCTGTAAAATTGGGATGAAAAATGTTTATTTCTTACGGTGCCTGAGAGGATTAAAGGAGGAAACTATTTTGTAAACAGCAAAGTGATGTACAAATGTTCCCATTAATGTGTTGTAAGTGGCCCCAAAGCAGACACTTTTTTGGTAAGTTTTATCTCCTCACACTCAGGGTACAGGGGCTGGGTGAGTGCACATTAAATAATTCACAGGGGGACGGGGAATGGGTGAAGGTGTTTTTTGCCTATGTACTTCCAGATTTTCTGTATGTAAGAGAATGCATTTATGCATCTCTTATGTATTAATAAAGCCCCAAAACATTATTTTAAAAATGACCTACTTTATCAGAAACATAGAGGACAAGGAAAATGTTAAATGACACCATGGACTGCAATTAAGCCCAGAATGTAGTAAAACTCTGAGACAAATGATCCAGTTTCTTCAAAAAATAAATGCAATATGAAAAAAAAGAGGAACAAAAGTGTTACAGACTTTTGGGACATATATCAAACAGAATATGTGGGCTTTGGAGTCTGATTCTGATCAATTAGAATTTATTTTAATCAATAAACAGATATTTATGGGATAACTGAGGAAATACCAGCACTGACTGGACACCTGATGTTATCAAGAAATTATTGGTTTTTTCAAGTGTGATAATTGTATTGTGGTTGTATGTTTTTTAAAAAAACTTTTTTCCTGGTAGAGATACATACCAAAGTGTTTATAGATACGATGACACTATATCATGTGATCTGTTTTAACATAATCCAGTGGGGAGGAACTGGGTAAGGCTATAGATGAAGTAACATTGGCCATATGTTGATTAGTATTGAGGCTGAGAGGTGGGTAGAGAGGGATTCATCTCGTGTTTTCTATTTTTGCATATGCTTGAAAATGTCCATAATAAAAAATTTAAAAAACCAAAAAACTAAAAATTAAAAATATGAGGTAGATATATATGAAATTGAAAAGCTCTTTAAGATATAAGCGGAAAAAAAGACATGTCCCATTGATGTGTAAAAAAACATGGTACTGGATTGTATACACACCTATATATGCATAGGAAAAAGATCTGCAGAAAATGTACACCCAACTGTCAACAGTGGTGTCTATCTTGGGAGAACAGGAGGACTGGGAGTGTGGGCGGGTAGTGGGAGAACTCTTTTACCTTTGTATTCTTCTATATGATTTAATTTTAAAAAATTAGCATATATTCAATTTTATTTTAAAAATAAAACTAAGCCATCCCCACTTACTTTGCAATGGCCTCGTCCCGGTCCCTGATGGCCTTCTGAAGCTGCTCCTTTGGCTCCTTGTCCTCAGATGTCACTCTGAGTCGGTCTCTCTCCTCTTTGAGTGCAGTCATCTCCACACTCAGCAGTGTCACCTAACAGGAGACCAAAGGAGGAGGAACATGATGATATCACTGCTGCTGGCCTGTGGTGGTTTCCTTCCAAGAAGGAAAAAGAAACAAAGAAACCCTGTGCCCGTGTGGCGTGTAGGCCGGAGTGTTCCACTGCAGCCCTGATCCAAGAGAGGACCCACCTCTCTTGAAGAAAGGACGCCACATGCTAGGCTCAAGCTCAGCGGCAAGGGGGCTGGGAAAAGTTCAGCCCTGGACCTGCAGCCGAGGACTAGATCCCCTTTGTACTCAGCACACCACGCCATCTCCTTCTGCTTAAAGCACTCCAGGTAACTAACGAGAAAAGACCACGAATGCATCTGGGCTCTGAAACATGTTTAGGGGGTAAGGACTCCAGTCTTGTTTCTAGCCATCTTCCACTCAATATGGAACGCTGCTATCGACAGCCTGAGACCTGGCTCCCATCTTGGCACAGCTCCCCAGGGCAAAGCCACAGGGAATTTAGATACCTAAACAACATTATCATCGTTTCACTTCAAACGTGGTCCATGCCTTAGTGAAGGTCACCACAGCCTATTCAGGCCCTCACGCTCAACCTGGGAGTCCTCCTTTGGCATGAGGCCCCTCTCTTAGCGGCTCCATCATTGATCACAGTTTATGCCACCCCACAGTACAGGAGCCTTGTGTACACCACGATCTCGGTGGTGGCAAGGACCATGTATCCATCTGTGCATCCCAGAGCCTGTGTGTAGTGCTTAATCCTAAAATACTTGTGCAGTGGACAGTGATCATTTTGTGGCTAGTCATCATCCAAAATCTCCTCCTATTTTGGGGGCACTCCTGGTTGTGTGTGTCTTGGTGGGACACAGGGCATTACCTCCCACTAAGGAAGCCAACGGGGGAAAGACATTTCCTTTCCTAGGCAGCCTGTGCCTGAGTGAGTGACCTCAACTTTGAGTCACAACCCACCTACCTGAGACTGAGGCTCTTGAGGGAGTAGAGCACAGCCACAGGCGAGTAGGGAATTATTAAATATTAAATATAAGGGCAGCACACTGTTTCTGTTGTTGCCTTCCCATGGCTACTTCCTGTTTTGGAACCGAGTTCTCCTGCCTTCCTGTTGATTCTTATAAGCTATCAGATTTAATTCCAGTATATTCACTTTCTGGTTAAGTTAAGCAGAGCAAATTTCTGTGGTTTGCAACCAGAAACCCTGCCTGGTAGAGCTTTCGATAAATGTTTGTTGAATACTGGAAGGGTGGGAACGTCTTTTCGGGTGATAGGATTAGACATGAGTCAGGACGCCTGACCCTGCCCTCCTGTGGATTGTTACGCACACACGGACATTCTTCGGAGGGAGGATCCCTCTATACAGGTCTGTCTCCCTCCCACAAGGGCACAGATGCCACCTTTCAGTGTACTCTGCTCTTCAAGCCCCAGGTCTAATCATCTTGAGGTAGAATGGAGCTGAGCACAGGCCACAGGACTGAGGCTGAAAATCAAGCTTCCCTGGAGAGACTTCAGATGCTCCCCAGCGTGAAAAAACAGTGTGGCCAGCCTCTGGGGCAGCAGGGAGTTCAGAGGACACCCCACAATGAAGAAGGATAGAGGGACAATTTGTTACCATTATGAACAATGGATTTTGGATTCTTTGGAGTGTGGTAGGGCAGCCAGCATTTCTCTGTGGATGACACAGTGCGTAGACTCACATTCAGAATATTCAGAAGCCATCCCCTCAACCTTTTTGGCATCAGGGACAAGTTTTATGAAAGACAATTTCATAAAACAGCACAGTAATGTACAAGTGTTCCCATTAATGTGTTGTAAGTGGCCCAGGGGTGGGGTATGGTTTCGGGATGATTCAAGCGCATTACATTTATTGTGCACTTTATTTCTATTATTATTACATTGTAATATATAATGAAATAATTACACAGCTCACCATAATGCAGAATCAGTGGGAGCCCCGAGCTTGTTTTCCTGCAAATAGATGGTCCTATCTGGGGATGATGGGAGACAGTGACACCCGAAGTGTCTTGCTTATGTTCAGTCTACTCCATAATCTTGTTTTGGTTGCTGTCACTGCAGAAAACTCTGCTTCACAAACACAAGATGTTGGAAATGAAGCAGGCTTTTTAGCACTTTTGTGGAAACCTCAGGATACTCCACCTTGACTCTCATCTAGAATGTATGGAGATTTGAAGTTGTCTCCAACATACTTTTCAGGCCACCATCATTTGTGATCTTAAGCAGTTGATCCTCTTCTAGCACGGACAAACTTGATTCACTTGGCTTATTCACAGATGAGTTGAAGATCCATTCCTTCCCAGTTCAGGGGTCTTCTGTGGTCGGAAACTAATGCTCAACCTCTTTTGAAAGCTGAGACAGGTGGTCATGCACCATCTGGGAAAAAGAAGGCTCTGGCTCAGTCTCTTTCAAAATCTCTGCTAATGTTTGAAACATGTCAAAAATCCCAATGTTCACTTGTCACCCCCATAATTCCAGTTTGGCTTTGAATGCAGCCACTTTATCTGCCAACTTGAACACCGTTGTCCTTCTCTCCTGAGTGACAGATTGAGTTCGTTGAGCAGGTTGAATACATCACACAAGTAAGCAAGTTTTGTGACCCATTCTGTGTCACTGAAGTGTGCAGCCAGTGGTGACTGTTTTTCTCAAATCTCGGTTCTCATAACTCAAAAAACTCTGGTCAGTGATCTACCTTTGGAAAGCCATCTCGCTTCTGTGTATCAGAGCAGACGTGTGTGCTCTGCATCCATCTCCTCACAGACCTGAGTGCTTTAACGTGGTTGATAATTTTAATCACATCTTGCAAAACATTGTTTAATTCAGGTGACTTTTTTGGCTAGCCAGCATTTCTCTATGGATGACACAGTGCATAGACTTACATTCAGAATCGACCTCCTTGACCCAAGTAGTGAAACAAGAAAGTCAACCAGTCATGGCAGCTGCTCTGTTTGTGCACATACTGACACAAAATGACCAATTCAGTTTTCCTGATATGCAGTCATTCAAAGACTTGAATAGTTCTGCAGCTGTGGTGTTGGTCGGCAACAAAAGTGAACATAACATATCCTCATGCACATCCTCCTGAAAAATATGTCGCACAAAAACAAGCATTATTGCCTTGCCGTCAACATTGTCAACCTGGATTGTGTACCATGGTGACTCATTAATCCTAACAATTGTGCCTCAATGTCCTTTGCTATTTCATCAATTCATTTAGTTATGGTGCTAGCTGAAAGAGGTACATGTGCCACCTTCTGAACTGCAGCGTCTCCTAAAAGTTCACAGCAAGTGTTCTTTGCAGCAGGCAGGATCAACTTACCAATAGCAAAAGGCTTCTTAGCTTTAGCTATGTGGTAACCACTAAGAATGATGCTCTCAGTGCAGACACATTTGATGAAGT
>CAUYRT010003062.1:0-21663 GCA_963574885.1 Lepilemur ruficaudatus | reverse complement strand
GAGAGAGAGATTGATTTGATTTTTTCATTTCTTTCTCAACATGTCACTTTCCAGCATGGGAGTTCTTGATATTCCTGGCACCCAGAGAAGGGGAGAAGCCCCCTGGCAACTTCCGACCTCGCCGGGAGTAACCGGAGAGCGCGCGCGAGCGGGCGCCCAGTGCCTGGAGCAGCAAGACGATTTGACCTAGAACAAAGAACGCTTACCAAGGAGAATACGCTACCCAAGAACCGAGGATAACCCCTCTTTGTGTTTTGAAAACTCTGTAAAGAGCAAATGCCCTGGTTTCTAATACGCATTTAAACTTGTCTACGCAGATTCTAAACGGAGGATCAAATGATTGCTTCTGCAACGAAGGTGGGATCCCGAAAGGCCACACGCCGCACAACTAAGGAAAACAGGGCAAACCAAAGGCGCGCTGTAAATCACACAGACTGTTCCTGCGCTCTCGGTCTCAGGTTACTTCTATAACTATTCCCCCCAGCGCTGTCTTAGTTTCCTTAAAACCGCACTAAAGCCACACCAGCTCCCCAGACTCGGCCGTGCGCGGAGGGGGGTGGCCGGGGGCCCAGGCTCCCCGCGGCCCAGCTCCGCGGCCTCTCCTCCGCGGGGTCTGCGCTTCCTCCCGCCTCGAGTCGGCCCCCTCAGCCGGACTCCGGTTTCTCCTCCGAGGCGGCCCCTCCTCCTTTTTACAACTGGGGGGAGGGGTGAGAGGGGACTGTGGCCTCACGTAGTCCGTTCGGGTCTGGAGAGAGAAAAGCGATCCGCAAGGCGAACCCCCTTCTCGCCCCGTACTAAACCCACATTTAGGATCCGGCTACCCAAAGGCCCCCGCCAAACCCAGCATTTTCAGCCCGGGCAGCGCTAACGTGACTCCGGGTCACGTCTCTGTCAGCTGAGGCGCTGCGCTATTCTCAGCTTCTCCCCGCAAAAGCCTTCGGCAAGTGCGCCCTTCTGCTCAGGAATGTGTGTTTTAGTGTACCCGGAAGAGGAACAAATCTTTCAAGCAAATTCCCTTTCTGGAGGGTTCCCCCCCGCCCTAAACGAATTCAGGGTAAAAGTTTTTCCTAACTTTTCCCTCCCAGTCCCCTGCCCCTCCCCTCAGGAATCCGCCCAGAGCGCAGCAGACACCGCCTCCCCCGCTCCCTCGCCCGCCCCTTCCGACTTCCATCCAATTCGGAGGCGGCTACAGAAAAAACAAAGGCTGCCATTGGGCAGCCCGGGGATTTGGGGGCCCGCCTCCGGAGTGGTTTGTGAATGGGGGGAGGGGAGGGGGCGGGGCGGCCCGGAGCCCGGTGAGCCCGACGCTTCTTCTGGCCACCAGCGCGACTCTGAGGCGTTAGTCGGCGCTCCCTCCCGGCGGGCGGAGACGGCGGGCGCCGGGACTCTTCGGGCCAGGGCTACGCGGTGCTGGAGAGGCCGGGTCCAGGCCGCGGGCACAGGGGCCTTCGGACGCAGTGTAACTGGATTTCCAAAAAGAACTCGCCGAGCTCTCGGCTCCAGAACCCGGATCAGAGTCAAAGCGAGACCCAGTCGTCTGGCTGAAACTTGGGGCCAAGCTTTTGGGGCTGAAGGAGCGGGGTGTGGAGGAGGCGGCGAAGGAGGAGGCGGCGGCGAGCGGAGCCTCTAGGCGAGAAGGCGGAGCAGCACCGCCGAGGCGGCGGCCGGGACTAGCAGGCGGCGGCACCCCGCTTTCGCCTGGCGGGGGCCGGACTTGGTGTGGGGGGCGTGCGCATTACTGTGCGCTGGGGGTCGAGAGACTTGGGCAAACTTTGAAGGGTAACCGGAGACGCTTGTTGCTCCTCGCGGCAGAGAAAGCCGCACCGTTACGTCTCGGCGGGGAGGGCCAGGAGGCCTCCCTCGGCGCCCCCGGCCCAGGCGGACGAGTTTGGGCCCGGAGCGGCATCGCCAGTGCTGGGCGGAGGCGGTTGCGGCGCCCCCGCGGCTGGCGGTCTCTCCCCCGCGGCGCAGGCACACCAGCGGCAGCGCCCTCTGCTCCACGCCGCCCACGGCCAGGCGCCGGGAGGACTCTCATGCGCCAGGCGCGGCGGCGCCTCTCCGCATCCAAGCCTCTCCCAACCGTCTCGTCGCACTCGGGCTGAGAGCACCGCTGCACCCGCGGCCGGCGATGCAGGGCCCCGGCGCGGCCGCGCCGCGCTCGCCCCTGGGCCTGTGCGCCCTGGTGCTGGCGCTGCTGGGCACGCTGTCCGCGGGCGCTGGGGCGCAGCCGTACCACGGCGAGAAGGGCATCTCGGTGCCTGACCACGGCTTCTGCCAGCCCATCTCCATCCCGTTGTGTACGGACATCGCCTACAACCAGACCATCCTGCCCAACCTGCTGGGCCACACGAACCAAGAGGACGCGGGCCTCGAGGTGCACCAGTTCTACCCGCTGGTGAAGGTGCAGTGTTCTCCCGAGCTGCGCTTCTTCCTGTGCTCCATGTACGCGCCTGTGTGCACCGTGCTCGATCAGGCCATCCCGCCGTGCCGTTCTCTGTGTGAGCGCGCCCGCCAGGGCTGCGAGGCGCTCATGAACAAGTTCGGCTTCCAGTGGCCCGAGCGGCTGCGCTGCGAGAACTTCCCGGTACACGGCGCCGGCGAGATCTGCGTGGGCCAGAACACGTCCGACGGCTCCGGGGGCCCGGGCGGCGGCCCCACCGCCTACCCTACCGCGCCCTACCTACCGGACCTGCCCTTCACCGCGCTGCCCCCGGGAGCCGCAGATGGCAGGGGGCGCTCCGCCTTCCCCTTCTCATGTCCCCGCCAGCTCAAGGTGCCCCCCTACCTGGGCTACCGTTTCCTGGGTGAGCGCGACTGCGGCGCCCCGTGCGAGCCGGGCCGTGCCAACGGTCTCATGTACTTCAAGGAGGAGGAGAGGCGCTTCGCCCGCCTCTGGGTGGGCGTGTGGTCTGTGCTGTGCTGCGCCTCGACGCTCTTTACCGTACTTACCTACCTGGTCGACATGCGGCGCTTCAGCTACCCAGAGCGGCCCATCATCTTCCTGTCGGGCTGCTACTTCATGGTGGCCGTGGCGCACGTGGCCGGCTTCCTGCTGGAAGACCGCGCCGTGTGCGTGGAGCGCTTCTCGGACGATGGCTACCGCACGGTGGCGCAGGGCACCAAGAAGGAGGGCTGCACCATCCTCTTCATGGTGCTCTACTTCTTCGGCATGGCCAGCTCCATCTGGTGGGTCATTCTGTCGCTCACTTGGTTCCTGGCGGCCGGCATGAAGTGGGGCCATGAGGCCATCGAGGCCAACTCGCAGTACTTCCACCTGGCCGCGTGGGCCGTGCCCGCCGTGAAAACCATCACCATCCTGGCCATGGGCCAGGTGGACGGGGACCTGCTCAGCGGGGTGTGCTACGTGGGCCTGTCGAGTGTGGACGCGCTGCGGGGCTTCGTGCTGGCGCCTCTGTTCGTCTACCTCTTCATCGGCACGTCCTTCCTGCTCGCGGGCTTCGTGTCTCTCTTCCGCATCCGCACCATCATGAAGCACGACGGCACCAAGACGGAGAAGCTGGAGAAGCTCATGGTGCGCATCGGCGTCTTCAGCGTGCTCTACACGGTACCGGCCACCATCGTGCTGGCCTGCTACTTCTATGAGCAGGCCTTCCGCGAGCACTGGGAGCGCACCTGGCTCCTGCAGACCTGCAAAAGCTACGCGGTGCCCTGCCCACCCGGCCACTTCCCGCCCATGAGCCCCGACTTCACTGTCTTCATGATCAAGTACCTGATGACCATGATCGTGGGCATCACTACCGGCTTCTGGATCTGGTCAGGTAAGACTCTGCAGTCGTGGCGCCGCTTCTACCACAGACTCAGCCACAGCAGCAAGGGGGAGACTGCGGTATGAGCCCGGGCCCCTGCCCCACCCTTCATACCCCCACCCCCCTTGCAGGGGGAGAGGCTCAGTAGGGAAAGAACCGCTGGCGGGGGCTTGTTTCTGTAACCTCCCCCTCCACTGAGAAGTGACCTGCAAGTGAAAAATTATTTGCAGATTCGGGGCGAGGGCTGATTTGGAAAGGAGGCCTGGGTGGAAAGGCCTTTCAGATGAAAAGACTTCTGGCAAAGACTTGAAGGATGATGGTAATAATAATAATAACGACGAAGTTAATCGTGAAAGGTACGGGCTGGCTTGGGCCTATCGAGAAGATTGAGACCAGCAGAGACCACTGTGAGTTCTTCCCAGCCCCGGCGCTGAACTGGGTCTGTGAGCCATCTCCCTGCATCAAGGCAAGTGGCCTGTCCTCACTCCTGTGAGGCCCGGGGAAAGGTACAGCTCTGTCTGCGGCTGCCTCTTTGTTGGGAAGAGGGAGGACCTCCTGCGGTGTCCTTGTCAAGCGGTGGTCAAACCATAATCTCTTTTCACTGGGGCCAAACTGGAGCCCAGATGGGTTAATTTCCAGGGTCAGACATTACAGTGTCTCCTCCCCCGCCCCCTCCCGCCTGTTTTTCCTCCCCTACCCCTTTCAAGTCTTGTAAAATAAGCATTTGGGAGTTTTGGGAGGCCTGCCTGCTAGAATCCTAATGCGAGGATGCAAAAGAAATGACCATAACATTTCCATACGAGGCCAAGGAGGCGAGTAGTAGGTATTTCTGCTACTTTTTCATTTTCTGGGGAAGGCAGGAGGCAGAAAGAAGGGTGTTTTATTTGGTCTAATACCCAGAAAAGAAGTGATGACTTGTTGCTTTTCAAAACAGGAATGCATTTTTCCCCCTTGTCTTTGTTATAAGAGACAAAGAGGAAACAAAAGTGTCTCCCTGTGGAAAGGCATAACTGTGAAGACAGCAATTTTTATAGGCAAAGCAGAGCAAATCTGAGGTTTCCCTTTGGTTGTTAATTTAGTTGCAATAAACATTCCTTTTTAAGGAAAAGTGAAGGGCAGTATGCTTCCATACCCCATTCAGTCAGAGGTTCTGACTTGGCTAAAGGAAATACAAGGGGTTTGTTGTTTGTTTTAAATAAATTTAATTCAGAACACATGATTCAACAGGCTCTGTTATAATGTTCAGGGGACAATCTCCCTTCATTTTTTTTCTTGCTATAAGCCTATGTTTAGGTTTCTTTTCTATTTTTTTCCGTCCAATTTGGATCCTTCAAGATAAAAGAAAAACCATAATGCCTTCAGTCTCATAACAAAGAAAAGTTAAATTTTTGTCCTGTTTTTTTGGTTCCATAAATCTGTTTATAAAACATCCTCTGTATGCTGACCCTGTCTCTGAGTGGGTGGGTGGGGAGGTTATCTGCAGATATGATAGTGAATGATGAGGAAAGTTCTGGACCATGGGCCCCATTTTTAACGAAAGTCATTAAAAGAAGGTAAACTTCAAAGTGATTCTACAGTTCTTTGAAATATGTTGGAAGACTTAAATTTATTAATCTTAAATCATGTACTTTTTTTTCTGTAATGGAACTCTGATTCTTTTGCATAGTGGTGTAAAGCTGAGCAGAGAATCCTGGGAGCTAACCTTTGACACTGCCCTCCAATCTTGCAACACTATCCTGTTTCTCAGAACAGTTTTTAAATGCCAATCATAGAGGGTACTGTAAAGGGTACAAGCTACTTTATATATGTATGTTCAGTTGAGTGGAGCTGCTTTTCACATTAAAGTTAAAATTGATCTTGTGTTTCTTAAACCTTCAAAACTGTCTCATCTGTCAGATTTTTAAAACTCCCACTACACAGGTTTTGGCATCTTTTTGTGTTGTATCTCTTAAGTGCATGTGAAATTTGTAAAATAGAGACAAGTGCAGTATGTATATTTTGTAAATCTCCCATTTTTGTAAGAAAATATATATTGTATTTATACATTTTTACTTTGGATTTTTGTTTTGCCTTTAAAGGTCTACAATGAAGCCCCACTTTATCACATGTACAGATCACAAATAAATTTTTTTAAAAATGCAAAGTGAGTGTTTATTTAGTCTGCTGTTCCTGTAATGTTAAAGCAAAGAACAAATAGAAGAAAAGACAGCATGGAAAGAAGATGGTATATTTTACTGATGTCTTTTTTTTCCCCACCTTTTAAATTACAGAGTGTAATGAATGCCTTGACTGTCTTTTAATTTTTTTTTCTGTTGTTGCTGCTTCCTGCCTCCCTCCACGCCACCCTCCACACACACCCCGACTTATCCCATCTTGCCTTGGATGACCTATTGAAGATACAGAATAAGCATCTCTTTTAGAGATGTATTGTCTGATCCATGTTTTTAAGTCCTTAGGAGATGAAGTCCATATCTGAAAGAGAACTAGAAGATATTTTTGGTGCTTTCTGCTTTTCTGGCAGTGTTTGCCTTGGGAAGAATTCAGTGATTTTTCTTTTTTAAAACGAATTGGTGTTTTTGTATTCTAATGCAGTTTATCCAAATTGATAATACTTAGATGCTTTGGGTTCAGGTGGTAGGACAAGTCAGAAGATGCTTCCTGATAAAAGTAAAGGCCTTGCTTGTGGAGCCCTCTAAGCCAAAAGCTTCACTCTACCTTCTAGGTATGCTGCACCCCAGAGGTCAAGCAGCAACCCAGAAGGCAATGACTCAGCAGCTCAGGCAGGAATAGTCTCCACGCCTGACCCTGGGATGGCCTCTGAAGCCACTGAAGCTATTCTTTCCTCTTGTAGAAGAGGCTAACTTTGGAATCAGATTAGACAGGGAAGCCTTTGCTATCCAGAAACTTTGATATTAAAACAGTTCCTCAGGGAAATGGTAAAGGCATTTTAATACTTCCAATTTCTAGCCTTACTAGAATTTTGTTTTTTCACTCAACTCTCTTCTGTAATTCAGGTGCCTATTTCCTGGCTTTTTATAATACAGTGGCTTCATTCTCTGGCAGCCCTGGGGACCCAGCAGCAGACTGGGTGCTGCTGTTTCTCTTGCCTGCTTCAGCTCAAAGTTTGTGTAGTTCTAAAGCACAACAGAAATGGTCCTGTTTTTGTTTTAATTAGCAGGCTCACACACATGGCTGGTGTGTTTTACAAACGCATGGAATGAAAACCAGTGACAGACAGGGCTCACCAGGAGGAGGAAGCCACGTATGTACACTCTGTGCAAAGCGGCTTTCCTTTAAGATCCTCCTGGGTTTCGAACAGCACAATGGGTGTGAAGTCATCTTAACCTGTGAAGAGTTTGGCAGCAAGGAAGGAAAAAAATAGCAACTTCAAGTCTCTGAAGGTTTATCCAGTTTTTGCTCATAAAATGACACCTTTTAGGTTAAAGCATGCTTCCCTTAACACCATACTAATACCGCCTGTTAAGAATGTTTGCTTTTAGAGTAGGTGGAAGGCTCCCAATGGGGTTTTTTTTCTTGCAAATTAACTGCTGAAGACACTTAGACCCTGCTATGAGAGCTGTGTCACTGCTTCTATAAATGTGTCCCCTTCCTCTCAGCAGCACTGCCTTGTCTTTCAGGGCTCTCAAAGATTGAAGAGAGTTGGTCTTCAGTGAGGGAACAAAGATAGCATATGAATAAATTGCTACCTGCTTTTTTGTAAGCAAAGATAAAAGTGTTCAGTTTAATTCCTCTCACAGTGTGCTGCATTCTTATGCAGTGGATTTTTACCTAAGAATTTTAGAAGCTCTGGGATTTTCCTTAAAGAGGCACATCATCTTAGCAGAAAATATGTAAGGGAGGGTGTTTGTGAAAGGGCATGTGTAGAGTTTAAGAAAAACATTGGCAGAAGTTTGGTGTTAATCCCCAGATAAGGAGCAGAAACACTTGTGAAAATTTTCTGCAGTATATAAAACAAAACTAGTCTACACAACAACCCCATGCAACACCTAATCTTTTTAAATACGTGTGTGAGAAATCTCGGCAAGAAAAAAATAAATGTCCTGTTGACATCTTACCATGAAAGAAAAAAATGAATTTTTTAAAATGTGCTTGAAATAAAATAGTGATATTAGAAATTCTCTGGGTAGAATTATAGTAGTATAACAGCTGTAGGCTTGAGCCCTATAATTACACTGGGAAAATCTCTTCTAACTCTTCCATCTTTAATTTCACTGAAAAGGCAGGTGGCTATTTATAGATGGTATATTTTTATATGTGCATATGTGAACAGTGAATAACAGTCTACAGGGCTCCAGGAAATCCTAGAAGGGACCAAAAACACTTCAGTGTGGACTTAAGCAGTTCATAGATCTGTTCTATTTTTCTCTTCTTTACCCCTCAGTGGCATTAAACCGATTTCATAAAACTTAATTCTTCAACTCTTCTCAATTTATGAGATTTTCTTACATCTGAATCTGTATTCCTCACATTTCATATAAAAGTGAACTAGTTAAAAGGGTACCATTAAAACGTCAGCTTATTAGTAAACATGTACTGTGCCTCGTAGTCTTTTTTTTTAAAGAAAAGCTACAGTCACATGAATTTTCTCAGTACCACAGTAGTAGAAAGAAGGAAGTTTGACCAAGACAATAGTAGTTTATTGTAAGGGATCCAGTTCAACAAATAATGACCAAGCAGCCACCACGCAGAATGTGCTTTGAAAGGGACTGGAGGGACAACAGATAAAAGTAAGACAATATCCCCCAAGGAAGAATAAGCAAGAACTATAATGCTAGACAGAACCTGGCAAGTGTCAGTATAGAAACACAAATGCTATTTGGAATAATACTACCTGACATTCGGTGGCTTTTTTTTTTTTTTTTTTTTTGGAGACAGGGTCTCATTCTGTTGCCCGGTGCAATGGTGTCATCATAGCTTATTGCAGTCCCCAACTCCTGGGCTCAAGACATTCTCCTGCTTCAGCCTCCCACGTAGCTGGGACTACAGGGACATGCCACCACACCCAGCTGATTTTTCTAATTTTTGTAAAGATGGGGATCTCCCTCTTGCTCAGGCTGGTCTTGAACTCTTGGCCTCAAGTGATCATCCCTCCTTGGCATCCCAAAGTGCTAGGGTTACAGGCATGAGCCACCACTCCTGGCCATTTGCTATTTTTAAAAGCTCCTTGCACAGTCCTTATTTAACTTTATCCTCACAATTATTACCACTCTGAAATGGAAGTAATTCCTACAGATGAAGAAGTGAGAGGCTCAGTGAGGAAGGGTGACTCAGGTAGAGGAAGGAAGAAATCTGCTGTTCTTAGACTGAACTCAGGGTACTTCCTGTCACCTGCTCCTGGCCTTTCTCACAGGGCCATGGAGGTTCAGGAGGGGGAATGACCCAGCCACTTGCAGAGAGGGGGTATCCAGCACCAATGCATTCCAAAGAGCCCAGATCACGTGACCCTCTGTAATCTGTGTGCTCTTAGACTGGCCCCTTCACCTCCATGGCCCTTGCTTTCCTTATCTGGTGAAGGTGACTCTGAGATGAGGGCCTTCCTCCAGCATCCTGTGAGTCCAAGCACAAGCACTGTGTGACATACTAAACTGGCCCATCTGTTTGTGAATCATCCACAGCTATTTTGAAATCCCTGGCTGCTTGGATTTTTCCCCTATAGGCCAGTGTGTCGCACTCTTCAGCCAGCCAAGCCAGTGGGAGTGCCCAAGGAAAATGAACTTTAATTTGGCCTTTGCAAGCCCAATTCAAAAAGTAAAACCATTACCATGTTACTGTCTCCTGAAGCCAAAACCCAAGTTTTGAGGCTCTCCAGTCTCTGGAACTGGCTACTCTGCCACCCTCACTCCCCTCCATTGGCAGTTGCACTCCCCCATCTGACAGTTCATCTTCCTCGAAACCCAAGGGCTTTTATTGCATGGGCTCTTCTTGGTTCCTCTCAAAGACCATATCCACATCACAGCCAGGTTTGGCCACAGTCTCGTTAACCTGGAATTTCTGTTGCTGGATATTTCAGTGTGGAATCTACATTTTAAATGGCTGACATAATAAGACAGAGGTTTTGGGTTGTGATAAGTTATACCCAGGCAAAAATTTAAATGCTTCTCTTCTTCAAAAGACTTCAAGCTAACAGAATAAAATTGAAGCTATTGTGAGGAGTCCAGTTGTGCTTTAGCTGGCGGTTTACTTCACTTTGTATTTTAATAACCTTTTAGGGAGCTCAAGTCCACCTCTTTTGCTAGTTAGCTTCCCACCTGTAAAAAAAGCTCTTTATGCTGCTTGGCCCTGGCATCAGATTCAGCTTAGAGTGCAAGAAGTGGTCTCTGAGAGATGGGCAGATCAGGAGCAAGAAAGGGCATTGAGGAGGTAAGGACAAAGGGAAGAGGAGTGAGGAGATAAACTTCCATATAGCCTATAAGTAAAGACAAGCTGTTCAATTGATCTAACCTAATACCATTTGCCCTTAGAAAATTTGATCCCTAAACTTCAGCTTGGCCTTGCAGATTCTAGAGGACAATTTAAGCAAAGGGAAAAGAATGTTGGGGAGAGTATGTGGGAAAGGGAATACGAAATATAGTACCAACAATGAAAGCATGTGCATCATAACCTAGCAGCAATTATATTTGTTAATTTCCAAAGGAAAACAAATAGTATATAGCATTTACTTCCAGTTTCCCAGTCTGGAGTTGCTGGAAGGAGGGATGGGTGGCAGCTGGTCATAGCAGCTTTTTGCAGCAGATGTAGAGAACACGTCCCTAAACTGAAATCCTGAATTATCTTCAGCTCCAACAGATGGTTTCTTGAGGACGTATGATGTGCCAGGTGCTGTGCTAGCCCTGCATTTAGCACAATGGCTGCTAGAACTTGCTATTCAGAGTGTCAGCCCGAGCTCTAACCTGCAAATAGCACACCCTCCTCACCTCACTTATTTCCTGCACCAGCCGCTGGAGGGAGGAGTGGGGAGTGGACAGAAAACACTGTGCTTTGTGTTTACACCCAGAGTCCTACAGTACCACCAAATGGGAATCGTTATCTTGATCACATTGGGAAGATGGGGAAACCAGAGCCCTGAGGCTAAAAGCAGCTTGTTCAGTGTCACAAGTAATCACAGGCCAAGCTACAGTGAAGGATCCACCCAAGTCTCCCAGTGACTATAAATCTGGTCATCTTTGCCCCAGAGCGTAGGATCTGAAGATGTGGCAAGGTCAGAAGTAGAGGGACCTGAGATGGGGAAGGGAGGGGCAGGGCATTTGGACCAACTTTGTGAGCACGGTGATTCAGACATGTCACCAAGGGCAGTGAAGACTGGCTCTTCCTACTTCGTGGACAATAATGCTGACATGTATTGAGCACTGACTAGATGCCAAGCCCTGGGTACAGTATGGTATAGTGGTCAAGATAATGGGCACAAAGCACCATCCGCAGTACTTGGTATCTAGTAAGCGATCAGTAAACACCAACATTATTATGAATACATAATTATCTCATTTATTCTTCACAACAGCCCTAGGAGGTAAGTATAATTTCTCCCATTTGACATGTGAGGAAAACCATGATCTCAAAGGTGAGCTGGGGAGCTGCAAAATTGACTCTCCTCTGTGCCTGTAATCAGCATGCTACAAATATTTACTGAGGTCTTAGTGTCTTCCATTCTCTATTATTCTTTCTAATTTAATCCAGAACCATTCAAAAGTTGGGAGGGGAATAACTTCCATCAGGACAGAATAGAATTGAAGAGGAGATTTTCAGTGCTAGTCCCCAGGAAGTATGTATTTTTTTGCCTATTGAGAAGCAGAAGGTGAAATGCTTTTAAATGCTGTTTAAATTCTGAAGGGCTGGATGCTCCCGGGTCTGGCCCTACAGGAGCTTCTGCACTAGGGTCTTAGGGCCGGGCAGCAAGAATGAGCTTGGGGAGGTACTTCCAAGACACCACCTGCAGCCCCTCTGGGGTTGGCATAAGAGTTCCTAGGAGGCCTGTCCATTGCTAAGGTGTCCTTCCCTGCCCATTCCAGAACAGGGTGGCTCTGAGGGGGGCACAGGGGCTTAGTAGGAAAGCTCACACTTCTTGCTGACCAGGGCAGGCTGTCTTCCCACTGCTGAGTCAGTGGGGTGGGAGCATGACAAACCCCCTTCCTGAAGGCCCATGGGGAATCACAAAATATTCACATTATTATAATAATATATCATAATTACCATAATAAAATGATAATATTGACAGCTATCATTTAATGCCTGCTTACTATGAGCCAGTTCTGTGTTAAGCACTTATATTAACTCATTTAATCCATACATTATGAGACAGAAATTATTATTCTCATTTTACAAGTTCTCAATATGAACTTCTAGAATCATACTGAGCGTTAGAGTTGGACATGAGCTCAAGAGAGAGTTGTGCAAGTACCCTACCCTAATACCTTTTTATTGTCCCTAGCTTACGGAAAAACCAACTGAGGCATAGAGGATTTAACTGGGCCCTAAGGTGGTAGAAGGAGAGCGATTTCAGGTCTGCTTCCCATTGGAGAGCTCTTTAACAATTAGGATCCCATTTGGAGGAAAGAGTGAAAAGAATTGCAGAGAATGTAGATAGATTCCTCCGTCCTTCCACTGTGGCTTCAGGAAGTATAAATTCTAAGGGCAACACTTTTTTTGTTGTTGTTATCCTAAAAAAAAAAAAAAAAAGAAAAGAAAAGAAAGAAAGAATTTTATGCATTTCAACAACAAATCCAGTGCATTTGCAGAGAAGTAGAGCATTGCCTTTCTCCTGGTGCTGAAAGTCAGGGTGAAAAACAACATTTTGCACCCCTAGGTTATGGCATCTCCCTTTTGGCATTTGTACCTCTGCAAGCTTCCAACATTTGCCTGATAAGTGGGTTTCAAATAGATGGAAAATTCCAGTTATAAGGGACTTCATGGCAGAAATTGGTAAATAAGAAACATGAAGGCTTTGCCCAGTCCAGCTGTCTGCAGATCTGCTAACTAAAGCCTGATGTTAGTTAGATATCAGGAGGAGCTAGAGTTTATTCTTCAGTTTATCCAGGGCCTAGATGAGCTTTAGATTGCTTAGAAATTCTACATTCTCACAGAAAATTAAGTCATGCATAAAAAAGATGAAAGGGTGGTTGTTGTTGGTGGTGTGTGTAAGTGAAGACTGTTTTAAATATTAATAAAAGGCATCTTCTTGGGAGCATAGTTCAAGCTGGACTTTGCTGATATAAAGCGGGGCAGACTTAAGGAGAGAAAATCTAAATGTTAAGGTAAGATCTTTTTTATCTTGTCTGTGATTAAAAGACTATGTCTCATGATTAACATTGAAATGCTGCATTTCTCATTGTTACCTTCTGGTCTCAATCCGTGAAGGCTGACATGGACGTCAAAGGGATGTCATTTGACACCCTCACACAAAGACACATACCAGTTGGAAATGAGACTGTTTAATTTTTCAGCAAAAAGAATCCATTCTAAGGATGATTTGTGGACATTTTCATCACTGTTTGCACTTACCATTTTCAAGGAGTCAAATTAGTAAACAGCACATTTTCCTTAGGAAAAAGTCAATGCCATATTAATTCGCCACCGGTACCGCTGGCTTCCAGCATAGCACGCATTTGCTAGTCCTTCTTGCACATTCTTCAAAAGCCAAATGGCTTGATAAAGGCAGAAGAGCCCCAGAAAATGAGAACAAATGTTTCGAACCAAACCAAATCCTCTCAAGCACAAAGAAGTTTCATCTTACTGTCAGCACAAGTGGCTGACAAAAAAGAAAGCTAAAAATTAAACTTTTTGAGTCCTCCATTCAGGGTCCACTTAGGGGAACTCCCTAAAAACTGGGTTTGTACTTCATTTCAGGTGGGAATCTTGTTTCACTAAGAGTTAAATGAAACAGCAAGGAAATTCAGTTAGTTCATCTCTGTTGAGAGGAAGGCAACGTACAATTCCTCCATTTACCAAGCGGTTTTCAGTCTACAAGTTGTACAAAATGTTTACTTCAGATAACTAAGTCCCCCTTCAGTGTGCACTAACACTATTATGTATTTATAACTGCTCTGGGCTTGTCTCTCAGGATTACTGAAATCTGAGCAGTTGAAGTGGCTACTGAAAAAAATCTAAATGCCATCTTTGCTATCTCGTCAGATTGCTACCTAAATTGCCTTTTATTACTTTTAAATTATAAAACACAATTTCTGCTAGTCAGAACATCAGGTTTGGATACCCTGCGTATAGAAATACTTAACAGGCTCTACCTCCAAGACAGTTGCTCCATGGGTAGGAGTAAACATTGTATCTCTTAATTGTGGCTATTTGATTTTTTAAATGAAGGAATTTAACCCAGATATAGCCTTTTGCATAGGATTGGCCTTTAAGAAAATTTAGAATGGAGCTAGCCTCATTTTCTTTGGGGACAGTGTTTTTAACCTAGAGATCTTTCTTACCTGTCACACTGAACCAAGAAAAAGGAAACACAAAGATGGAATGTGTTAAGAGAGAGAGAGAGAGAGAGAGAGAGAGAGAGAGAGAGAGAGAGAGAGAGAGAGAGAGAAAAGATCAAAGGGAAAATCCAGGAAGGAGAGAGGAGCAAGAGATAGCAAGAGAAAATTCTGAACACAGCCCTGTTCTTCAGCCACTGACACGTTTACTTAATCATTCTTTTGACAACTATTAATTGACTTTCCATCATTACTTTCATTTCCTATACCCCAGAGTTATAATAAGTAACATTCATTGAGGTTTTTGATGTATAGGCACAGATGTAGGGTACTAAGCACTCTACATATCTTATCTCATGTGATTCTGTCAACAACTATCTGAGATAGACACTATTATCCCCATTTTAAAGATAGGGAAAGCTGAGAGACACCAAGAGGTTAAGTAATTTGCCCAAGACCGCTTGATTCCCATATTGTATTGCATCCCTCTTCCTACATTTTTTCCCAACCCTGACTACTGAATTCTTGGAATTCATAGACTAGACCCTGTCTCTTTGAAATATTACTAAAACTGTGATTAGCTTTTTTTGAGTCAAATGCATTTATTCCAAGTCATGTGTTACTTGTTAGCAGGGAATTAGACCCTGCTTTTCCATGATCTGTGTTTAATGACCTCCTCCCACGTGACAGGGTGTCACAGAAGGATGATGGCCACCAGTGGGGTCGACAGACTCGTGGAGCTGAAGCAGATTTGGATTTAGCTCATCTCCTTGGGTCCCTACATAAAAGGCTGGCAGGGGAGCCCGATAAGAGCACCCCAGGGCAAAGTGACTCCAGGTCAGCAGCCATATCCAGATGACTTACTGCATGTGCTACTCAAGGGTCCCCCAGTGTTCAGGCTCCAAACTCTCCCTGAAGATGAGGGAGTTGAGAGATAATGACAGATTTCCTAAGGAGTCTGGGAATTGCTTGGAAAAGATGCTTTAATGACTCCCTCCAAGCATTAAAAAGGTCATCACTATTCCAGTTTGGGGAAATATCTTCAGCTCAGTTGTTGAGTACACGGTGCTAAGATGGTCAAAGATCCAAGCATGTCCCACGGCCAAGCTAGGCTCCTTCACCCCACAGTCTGAGGGGTCCCCTTCCCCTCCCCACCAGCACTGTGGGAAGAATAATGTGAGTGGGCGTCTCTCTAACAGAGAGCCGGTTATTGCAGTCCCTCCACAGGATTTGCCTCAGGGGAGAGAAGGTAGGTCACAAAGAAAAAGAAAACAGTGCTTCCCCTGATGTTGCCAAGACCTGGCTTGCTCTTCAACTATCCCCTGCAGCCCTGCACGTTCTTGGTGTTCACAGAGCCTCTGCCTGAACAAGGTGAATAGGTCGAGACCCAACAGCTGGTGCTGTATGTCTTACTCTGCCGGAAACTGCAATTTATCCTTGACTCTGTCCTCTCCCTCAACCCTTGGGATCAGCCAGCCCATGTGGCGTCTAGTCCCTCCCCATGACCACCACCTCTTGCCTCAATCACTCTAACTGGCCTCCCTGACTCCGTTTTGGTCCCTCCTTCGATTTGTCCCCACCCTGTGCCAGAGGGAATCATGGTCAATGCAACGCTTCCTTCTTTAGAACACTAGACATGGTCCACAGGCCTTACATAATCTCTGCCTGGCTCTCTGCTCTTCCCACTGTGCAGAGAGTGCTCTGGTCATGATGATCTGTTACAGTTCCCCTACACACTGGCATAGCACAGGAATGCAGTTTTTGAGGAAAGGGAGAATTTGTAGCTATTATGACCACTGAAAGCTAATTAAGCCCCTTCCTGGTTGCACTCCAGCTCTCTTGCTCCCCACAGAAATGAGCAGGAACCTGGGTCCAGAAGGAAATCAGAGTGAAGTCCTGGCCCCCCACTACTCCTGCATCACCCTAGGACAACTAAAGGAATCCCAAAGAGAAACGGTACCACAGGACTTTTAAAAAAAAAGAAGAATCAAACAAGGTGGTTAAGTATTGTTAGTGCCTAAAGAGCAGGGATTTTTCTTACATTCCACTTTTAGTGCTCAGTGCCATAGTGGGTGCTCTGTACTGGGTTTGACAGTGTCCCCCAGAAATTCATGTTCTTCCAAGAACTTCAGAATGTGACCTTATTTGGAAAATAGGGTCATTGCAGATGTATTTAGTTAAGATGAGGAGATACTGGAGTAGAGTGGGCCCTTGATCTAATCTGACGATTATCCTTATAAGAAGAGGAGAAGAGACACAGGGAGGACGCCATGTGACAACAGAGACAGAGACTGGAGTGATGGGTCTACAAGGCAAGGAAACCCAAGGATTGCCAGCAACCACCAGCAGCTAGGAAGAGGCAAGGAAAGTTCCTCCCCTAGAGCTTTCAGAGACAGCACGGTCCTACGGACACCTGATTTCAGATTTCTAACCTCCAGAATGGTGAGAGAATAAATGTCCATTGTTTTAAGCCACCCAATGTGTGGTGATTTGTTACAGCAGCCCTAGGAGAGTAATGTACACAGTGAACGTTAGCTGAATAAATAAATACAAGAACGAATGGATCACCTGTGGGAAATTATCTGGTGCCAAAGAAAGTATTAGCACTCTTAGAAATATGATTTATAGGCTATCATCCAAAATCAGTTTCCCCTGCCCCATGACTCCATAACTAGATTAGAACATATCGTTGGAACTCTAAATGGAAACAGTGAGTTTGCTCTAGGCTGCCTACAATACCATACCAGAGCTAAAGAGGACAAAATAAAGAACCCAGAGTTTCTTTCCAAGGAATCATAGCTCCTTTAAAAAATCTGAGGGCAACTATGGGCTCAGTCCCCAGAGAAATACAAGTATAGTCACAGGCACGCAACATTGTAGACAATTTCCTCCTACCCCACCCCAGCCCCACAAAACCCAATGAACCAAGATGGAGAATTCCTGAGTTAGAAGATACAGGTAGATTTTTCACCTTATCTTTGGACACACTGAAAACAGAGAAAGGCAATCAAGCTGGTTCTCCTTTTTAAATTAGGCCACACCAAATTATGAGGTCTGCGTGTTTGGACCCGGGCTTCAGTGGCTCTCCCGAGGGCTGGTGGACTGTAGCAGAGCAACCTGGCCCAGAAATGCAGAGACCTGAATTCCAAAATGGCTTTGACATCTAATTCTTTTGTTCACTCTCTCTTCTACTCACCCCTGGCCCCAGTAAAATGTGGACGCGTTTAGGGTCAAAGGACAGGTTAATGAGATAATGCTGGCAGAGCACTTTGCCCTCAGGAAAAGGTCCCTATGTAAACATGAGATATTATTAGACATTATCAAACTTCGACTGGGCCAGCAGCGATCCAGCCACAGCGGTGAGTCCTCTTCCTTATCTACTGTTTGGCCAAATTGGGTTCTTTCTCTAAGGCAGAGAGTGTGGGAGGTCTCCTGCTGCCTAGTGTTGGGGACTCTGATAAGTGAACCCTATCGCCTCCCCTTGAGTAGTGCAAACAGATCATTTGACTATATTTGATGAAAGGCCCGGTCCTATGCTAACAGGGAGCACCAAATCTCTTTGTACATACATATTGAACCAGTAATCTTCAGGGAATTCTTCCTTTACTATGTGTGTTAATTTCAATGTGAATTATTCAAATATAACAACAGGAAAATAAATCTTATTTCATGTTTGGTGGTTGTGATCTTTTATTCCTCTTAGGAATGATTACACAGGATTTCCCCTTTATTTCTGCTGCTCTTGGCCAATGTGAAAAAAGGAGGAAAACATGATACCACTGGTTTCAGGGACATTGGTTTCAGAACTTATTAAAAGTAACAAAAAGAAAACAGTAGTTTCTATAATTAGTAAATTGCAGTCAAATTAAAATGCTTTATACTAACATTTTCTACCCCCGAACCCAGGAGAGGGGGGAGAAAAAGCAATTGCTCAAGTTCTATGGGAATTTGTTTCTTAAAAATCTCAAGGCAGCTTTTTTTCATCATCAGAACTGACAAGGATATAGTAAACTGAGAGAAACATAAAATAACCACAATAATTCTCATCAACATGAAGATGACATGAAATTTTAACTCAGACCCTTAAGGAATCCCACTACAAAGGGAAAAAAATTCACCCACAATTACCCACTCCTCATGCACACTGAAGGTACCTGACATATGACATTAGCCAGTGCTCTGCATTTGGTCAAACTATGTTTCCCCAAATTTCACCAGTCATACTCTTCAACCAGAAGAATGACCTTTCAAAGAGATTGTTGAACCCTAACCATGCACAGTATGAGAATCTTCCCTCATTTCTCCCTCCTCCTTCCCTCCTTTCCTTCATGCTAAGTAAAGGTGAGTAACATACATTCTATTACCCATAAGATCAGCATCTAAACCATTCGGATGGCAGATCTCGATACTTTGGATGGGCAGAGAAGCATTTTGAGAAGAAGAAATTGTCTTTGACGTGTGGGAGGGAAGGGGAAGGGGAGGTGCGGGAGGAGGCTCTTTGGTAAGAATGATTGCACTTGGAAGGTTCTATTTCAGACAGGTTTGAAAGATATAGTTATGATCTACCGCTAATATTCCTACCATTTCCCTCATTCTCCTTCTCCTTCTCCCTTCAGTGGGCCAAACATTTAAGGGTTACTCAGAACCACCTTAAATGACCACCCCCACTCCGACCTACGATATGCGATCTATGTATTTGTACCCGGGATACATGTATTTATATCACAGGCTCAATTATGAAGGCGTGGTGTTTCCCTAGATCTTTTCCAAGTACTGTGTCCTAGGAACATTCATGCCTCATCAAAAAGGAGTAAGGATGAATGAAAGAGAACCCCAGTAGGTTTTCGAAAAGGTATACATTGAAGTTATTTAAGTACATATTTAACATTTACTAAAAATAGTTCTGATCACAGGAGAAAATTAATTAAAGCAGATGAAAAGCTTCTAATCAGAATTATGCAATCTAATGGTGTAATTAGACCTGGCTTTTAGGCCATCCTAACAAGTTTATTTGAAAAGGAAGAGAGATCATCGTTTATTGGAATGGCAATAATTTGGGTTTCTTTAATTGACTCCTAGTGTGAATACGTTGATACCTGCTGTTCTCTAATAGGCAGCATGGAAAGTTTCCAGGAAAAATTCACATTCCAAGGGCAGCTTTGGAATCTACTTTCCATTGCAACCCTATTTGGCTGGGCTGGCCTGTGGCTTGAGTTTGTACCAACAAAATACCAGCTTTCAAAGGCAGCCTCACCAGGTGGTAGTCTGTGCCGAGGGCTAGGTGAGGAGCCCAGCACGGAGGGGAGATAGCAGGGCATTTCTGAAATCCACCACCCGCATACTCAAAGCACTAAGGGCACCAAAGGCTGGTGCCATAGGAGCTGATGGTGATGATTCAGAAACTGATATTAAGTCAGCCTGACGGAGCTACAATGAAGGCGGGGAGGAGAGCACTAGACATTTCCCCTCCCCATGCTCCAAAATCCCAGAAGCAGCGTTGCCAGCTGCCCGCTAAAAATGAGTACATTCCATAGGAATTTAATAAGGTGCAAAATAAAAATAATCCATTACCCACTTGAAAGCTGAGGCACGTTTTGAAGTTCCTCACTACTCTAAGCTCTAGTAAATTGGCATTTTCCTTAGAGGGAGTTTTAGGTGAGAAGGAAGGTAGAGACCGTGGGTCCTGAAAGTGAAAAGCCTGTTTGATTCTGAAGGCCTAACAGAATCTCTGTCGCTCTGTCTCTCTCTGTCTCTCTCTCTCTGTTTATATATCTGTACAAAATCATAACAGCTACCATTTGTTTGGCACATTTATGGCAAGGTTAATGGTATTATTCCAATTTTACAGATATGGAAAATGAGGTTCAAAGAGGTTAAGTAACCAGTCCAGGGTCATATGGCAAGTTTATCCAGTACTTGAGCCTAAACCTGTCTGACTCCAGAATCCACAGTCTGTCCACTGCCATCCCAGAGTACCTGGCTGCACTCCCCCAGCCTCCCTGGGTTGGCTGAGCCAGGTGGGGACAGCAGTGGCAGCCTGGTGTCCTGCACGAGAGGTCATATACTATATTGTTCTCTAAATCATTCTGTATTTCCAATACCTCTCTCTGGAAGGGACCATGCATTTATATCTCAGTTTCCTCTTTTTTTCTATTTTGCTTTTACCTTTCCAGAAAATGGAGCACCATAGGCCAGAGCAGAAAAGAAAGCAACCCTCATGTCGCCATCTGGCTGACTCGATTCACTTGAGACAAGGAACACAGTGGACCAGCCTGAGCCAGGACGACTAAAGAGCTTCTTCTCTCCTCTCCTCTGGTTCTCTTAGATCCTGCTGAACAACCCCCAGAAAACACATCCCTAAGTGTGTATACAAGAGGGTGACACTGACTTCAGGAGACTATGGAACATGCCCCATAGGCAGAACCACGTTTTTAAAGCACAAGCCAATCAACTCATTCTGCTGCGTCAGAACTTTCGATGGCTCCCCAGTGTGAATCCCTTACTCACAAGGTCCCATGTGATCTGGCCACTACTTACCCCCTCCAACCTTGTACCGCCCTCCCCCTAGCCTAGTGTCCCCAGGACACACTGCTGTCCTTACCTCAAGGCCTCAGTCTGGGAATGCTGTTCTCAACCTCCTCCTGCCCTTAGTGCAGCCAGCACCTTCTCTCTCTGGGTCTGAGCTGAGATGTCCCCTTCTCAGACAGAATCTCACCAGCTCCACTATCTAATTAGGTACCTCCCCATATCCATTATTCTCCATCTAAATTCCCTGTTCAATTCCTTTTTGGAATTCACTATAACTTGTAATTATACATTTTTTGTTTCTTTGTTTATTTGTCTGTCATCCCATCAAGACTCCTAGCACAGAGCCTGGCACACTCTAGATGTTCAAAAAAATATTTGTTAAATGAATGAATGCACTAGCTCCAAAAATCATTTTATTTTTCTTGACAGAATGACTATAATAACCAAAACTAATTGTATCCAATGTATTCTCAAGAAGAAGTGGAAGATGCCACTTCCTGCACAAATGTCAATATGTCATTACAGAAAAGAAAAAAAATCATGACTGGTGCAAGAAAGAAGTACTTGCTCCTAGAAATATCCTTGTTTGTGACCAAGCATTATCATGTAATGCTTGTTTTTTTTTTTTTTTTTTGAGACAGAGTCTCACTGTCTTGCCCGGGCTAGAGTGAGTGCTGTGGCATCAGCCTCGCTCACAGCAACCTCAAACTCCTGGGCTCAAGCGATCCTCCTGCCTCAGCCTCCCTCAGCTGGGACTACAGGCATGCACCACCATGCCCGGCTAATATTTTCTATATATTTTTAGTTGGCTAATTACTTTCTTTTTATTTTTAGTAGAGACGGGGTCTCACTCTTGCTCAGGCTGGTTTCGAACTCCTGACCTTGAGCAATCCGCCCGCCTCAGCCTCCCAGAGTGCTAGGATTACAGG
>CAUYRT010003059.1:0-47538 GCA_963574885.1 Lepilemur ruficaudatus | reverse complement strand
TGTGCTAAGAGGGAGGGAGGAGGGCTGGGATTAGGGATTTGAGCACAGCAGAAACATTTGGAACAGCTGCAGGGAGGAATGCAATGGGGAGTCAACAAGTGATAAATAAAAGAATTGCTGAGATTCAATAAGGGCCCAGCTGAGGTCAGTTGAACCAGTCACTATTGCTTGGTGACTTGATTCAGTTTATGAACATGGGGAGA
The DNA here is from genome assembly GCA_963574885.1 of Lepilemur ruficaudatus. NCBI lineage: Eukaryota > Metazoa > Chordata > Mammalia > Primates > Lepilemuridae > Lepilemur > Lepilemur ruficaudatus. Next base: position 47,335 of record CAUYRT010003059.1, on the reverse strand, counting down.
GGAATTGGGCAATAGGGGTTATTGAAAGGTGGGGATCGGTAAGGTGGAAATCACAGAAGGACAGAAAGGAAGGAGACTTAGTGGATTGTAAGTGCATTATTGACCTGACTAATTGTGTGGGTTTTGGCAAAGTGGAGAGGAAGGGTGTGGCTCACAGTCAAGAAAAAGAATAAACGAATAGGCTGAAGATGCAGACAGAGCAAAAGGAAGAAAGGAAGACATGGAAGAGGTGGAAGGATAGGCCTCTGTTATCAAATATTAAAAAATATTTTTTAAAAAAGACTGCTAATATTCAATGGTTACTCATCTTGGGCCAGAACCTATACTTGTGTTACTATATTGAATTCTCATAATAATATTTTAAGTTTGTTATTTTTATCATCATTTTATATATAAGGAAACTAAGAGAAAAATTAAGTACTTCATGGAGGATTTTAATCCTTATGGTAAAATGGTAAAGAAGAGAGATTTGTAGACAGACTGTTGGGTAGCAGGGTCCATGACCATATTGAATGTGCCTAATCACTTTGATGAGGCCTGAGACACCCTTTTGTAGCACGTTTACATGGTTGAATAATTCCAATTCTTTAAGACCCATTAATAAAAAGAGATGCTTTTTTATTTGCTGATATGTAATTCTTATGAAATCCAAGTGTACTCCTTCACACGTTGCATGTCATATGCAAGCTTTCTGGGGAAGGTACACACCTGCTAATTGTTACTAATACCCTCAGACATATTTTACTGGTTAGTCTACAGCGCTCTAGACTTTTAGTTCTTGCAGCTGGATGAAGCTGCACATTTCGAATGCCTGAGATTTTACCTAAATGGTGTTGACATTATGGTGACTGTGAGTGATGGAAAAGGAAACAAAAAATCCAACATTTTTTGTTTTCTTTTACAGAAACCTCTTCTTCTCAAATTAATAACAGCAACAGACTTAGAAAATATCTCTTAAACTGCAGACTTCAGCCAGCAGTACAGCTGCATAGTTATGAGAGGCTCATGGGGAATCCTGCTAAATCCTCCCACTCATAAAAATCCCCTGTTAAATTGTCCTCTATGCTTTTTTAAAAATTTTGTTTCATTTATTTTATAAAGTTTAAGGGTCAGTGGAATATATCTCTAATGCTTAATGTGGATAACTTTAGGAATCAACATTTACTGTGCTGTGATTTAAAAGATAAAAAGGGAAATATAATTAAATTCAATCAATGTATATTGCTTACTACATTAATACATAAAGTACTAAGTTTCCATGAAGATTCCAAGGTAACTGAAGCATAGTCTCTGTTCTCAGAGATAATGTTTTTCAGGGAGCCTGATAGCCACTTAGAGTAATGATTATAATATGAATCAGGAAGTTACTTTAATTTGGAGGGCCTTTGGAAAAAATATCTTACTAATATTAAGGAGGGAGATATTACACATGGCTAGTGGATCTGACAAGTGGCTATCCTGAACTCATTATTAACAATAAGTAAGATTTTGATAGGTAGATTTAAGAATAAAAACCAATCCAGGTAGATACTATATCAATATCATAGGCAGCAAGGCAAAAAAGTTAAGAGAATTTTCTTTCATTTTTTTTTTAATATTTCATGTATCTTTTTTTCATTTCAATAGTTTGGGGGGTACAAGTGTTTTTTGTCAAATGGATGAATTGTATAATACTGAAGTCAGGGCATTCAGTGCAGCGGTCATCAGAATAGTCTACCAATAGGTAAACTTTTATCTCTCATTCCCCTCCTACTGTTCCTCTTTCTTAGTTTTCAATGTCGATTATACCACTTTATGATCATATATATCCCTCGTTTAGCTTCCACTTATAACTATAAACATGTGGTATTTCCATTCTTGAGACACTTCATTCAGGATAATGATCTCCAGTTCCAAACAAGTTGCTGCAAAACACATTATTTCATTGCTTTTTTGGCTGAGTAGTACTCCATGGTGTGTGTGTGTGTGTGTGTGTGTGTGTACACATACATACCACATTTTCTTTATCCACTCATCAGTTGCATGGAATTTATTACCAACCATTAACGTAAGTTGATGGGCACTTAGGTTGATCCCATATTTTTGCAATTGTGAATTGTACTGGAATAAACATTCCTATGCAGATGTCTTTTTGATAAAATAACTTCTTTTCCTTTGAATAGATACCTAGTAGCAGGATTGCTGGACTGAACCATAGGTCTACTTTTAGTATTTTGAGGAATCTCCGCAATACTTTCCATAGCAGTTATACTAGTTTACATTCCCAGCAACAGTGAATTAAGTGGTTTCCTTTCACTGCATCTGCACCAACATTTGTTTTGTGACTTTTTAACAATGGCCATTCTGACAGGGGTAAGGTGGTACCTCATTGTGGCTTTTATTTGGATTTCCCTGATGATTAGTGATGTTGAGCATTTTTTTCATAGGTTTCTTGCCCATTTGAAACCCACTTGATCATGGTGAATTATCTTTTTGATGTATCGTTGGGATTCTGTTTGCTTGCATTTTGTTGAGGATTCTTGCATCTATATTTATTAGGGATATTGGTATGTAGTTTTAATTTCTGTTGTATCTTTACCTAACTTTGGTTTCTGGGTGATATGGGCTTTGTATTAATAGAATGATGTAGGGAGTATTCCTTTCTTCTCAATATTAGGGAACTATTTCAGTACAGTAGGCGCCAGTTCTTCTTTGTAGAACTGCTAGAATTTGGCTGTGAATCCATGTGGTCTGGAGCTTTTTTTGTTGTTGGAAATTTTTATTATGGTTTCAGTCTTGCTACCCATTATTAGTTTGTTCAGGATTTCTCTTTCTTCCTGATTCAAGCTTGGAAGGTAGGGTGGTTTCAAATATTTATCCATTTCCTTTAGAGTTCTAGTGTGTGTGAGTGGAAAGTTTTCTTAGTAGTCACAGATGGTATTTTATATTTCCATGGTATCCATTGTAATGCCTCCTTTTTCATTTCTGACTGAGCTTATTTGAGTCCTTCCTTTTCTATCACCTGATCTCTTGGTGTTATTGCCCAGGCAATGGCATGGCGGCTGTGCCATCCACTGCAGCAGCAGGAGCCTAGGCCTGCAGGCGCACTTTCCCTTGAGGTCCCACAGTAGCTGTGGCTTGGTGCCCACTCTGCCAGGGTTCCCCGGTAGTGGTGGGGTATGTGGCAGCTGCCTGCAGGCACACAAGAGCACCTTGCCTCCCTGCTCCCTCCCAGGTCCAGCTGGGGTGATGAGGAGGACGCAGCAACAGATCTGAGCCCTGGTTGATGCAGCACTCAGGGACTAGGACCTCAAAATGATGGCAGCCACCATGCTCAGGGTTTGTAAGCCAGCAGGATCCCATTGTACCTTCTCTTTGAATCAATGTTGCTGCACAGTCTCCAGTCAGCTCCCTTTGTCTGTTCAGCAGCCTGCTGTAGTGAAGTGGCCCTCCTGTAGGTCCAGTTGCAACATCCATGGAGCGAGTGTGGAACCCCAGGGTTCTCTCCACTGTCCCTTCCCTGTGTGTACTTCCAATCCTGCTGAGCAGGTTGCCCCATTTCCTCTCCTTAACTTTGAGAGCCACACATCACCTCTCTGTTGATTCTCAATACTCTCTCTTAAACGATCCATCCGAAGGAAAGTGTCTACTTGCCACTTTTGATCCCTTCCATGAGAACAGTGTGTGCAGCCTGCTTCTAGTCTGCCATCTTGGCCCCTCCCTCCAAACTGGGCTCTGAGTAGTAGCCCAAGATGTATTCAGAGCAACATGAATTGAGAAGAAAAAGTTTCAGAAAATGAAAGAGTGGTCACTTGAGCCCATATTAATATTTGAGATTCCTGTAATGTATAATAGTTAAGGAGCAGAAGCAGCATTCTGTTGTCAATTCTGATGCATAGTGAAAGATTTAGAACTGAATGTTGTAATCAGGTGCATTCTTTTATTTTTAAACCACTATATTGAAGTAAGATTGATATTACAAAAAGCTGTGGATATTAAGTATATAAAACCTGATGTGTTTGGAAATAAACACCTGTGAAACCATCACCACAATCAATATAATTAAACTTATCTATCACCTCCAAATGGTTCCTTTTGTCTGCCATCCCCCCACTTTTTGTTTTGTCTTATTTTGTTTTCCTGATGTGGTAAGAGTACTTAATGTAAGATCTGTCCTCTTAGCAAATTTTTAAAATATACAATAGGGTATTGTTAATCATAAGCCCTATATTGTACAGTAGATCTCCAGAACTTATTTATCTTGCATATCTGAAATTTTGTACCCTTTGACCAACACCTTCCTGTTTCCACCTACACCAGCTCCTGGCAACCACCATTTTACTCTCTGATTCTATGAATTTGACTATTTAAATTCCACATGTGAGCGAGATCATGCAGTATTTGTCTTTGTCTGACACAGACTTTCTCTAGTCTATCTATGTTGAATAACTGATCCCATTTAATGACAGAGATTCGGAACAGAGGAGAGAGAGAGGAAATATGATCTAAATGTCCCCTGTCACTTCTCTTTCTGGCAATAAAGCAGACCTGGTACCGAATTGACTTTCCTACTAGCAGAAGGTAAAAAGATGGGGGGGTGTTGGTGGCAGGGGAGTTTGAGTGTGGTGGGGAGACTAAATATGATTATACCTGCATTGCTGATGTGACAAAACAGAAAGAATTCCACAGAGAGTAAAAATGAAATAAAGAACATCTAGAAGGTACTAAATAATCAAAACTTGCTTTTGCCTTCATCTGTAGCGACAGAACTTGGACACTTTGAATTTCTTCTCTAGTCTGCCATCTTGCTCCCCCACCTCCAAATTTTCATGATGCGATAGAGACTGCTCTGAGTAGTAGCCATACATTTATATATGTGTAAATTCTAGCCCAGGGTAAGGAGTACAAATAAGAGACTCATAGAAAGCTGGAGAAAGGATTTTTACTGGCATCATAAGGATAAAAGGGACACAAACTAAGCAGAAAGTTAGAACAAAACAAACAATAGAACAACTAAAACTTCTGTAACACTTGACATTTGGAGGAAAGGAAAAGAGTCAAACCCTCCCTTCACATGTTAATACAGATTTCAGTATGGTCAGAAAATCTCAGTAACTAAAGTGATTTTAGGTTGATAGTATCTTCATGCAAAAAGTAGACCCAACTACAAGAAATTAATTCTAATATATATAAGAAAGAAGAATTTTAAAAGTGATTTTACTTCTAAATTAGTTTTTTAAAGATTAGCATAACTTAGATAACAAGACAGACTAGAACCATATAAGAAAAAAAACTTCTAGGCCAATCTCTCTTGTGAAAAAAAGTATTAAACCACATAGTAACAGAAAATCATCACTGTTTAAGAAAATGATGATTCAGAATGAGCCAATTGCATCATCCCAGAAATGAAAGTTTGAATTAATGTTAAAAATTGATTAGTATATTTCACCACACATATCAGGGCCATATAGTGTTCTCTGATATTTAATTTCTCTTTCTTCCATATGAATGCAATTTTTATCTAAACATAAGCTTTACAAAAAATACGTTATTTTAAAATGTGGAGTTTCACAGTATAGCATACTATATATCCCAGACTTCTTTGCAAATAGAATATGCTGTCATAAGGCTAAATTCTAGCCAAAAGGATGTGAAACACAATAATGGGTTTAACTTTCAGTCAGTTCTCTTAAATCATAAGAAACTTACCTAATTTCACTCTTTTTTCATCTTATGCTTACAGAAATGTTGACATCATATACAATAATCCTATGAAAAATATAATAATGGAATCACAACTTGCTGGTCTATTGAAAAAAAAAAGTAGGCTTTGATTTTCTTTAAGCTATTATTACTTGAGATTCTTTTATAGTTGGTGAGTCCCTATACTAAATAACATTCTGCATTGCTGAAATAAGGAAAAGCCATATGGGCATCTCAGTAAATAAAGAAAATGCATTTAAAAATGTTGAACATCAATTTACTAAAAATTATCCAATTTCATGTTTCAGTAAAAGGGATAAAAGGGATATATCGTTTATATTATAGTTAAACTGAAATGATGTTAGCATCCTCATTGACAATGTGGTGGATTAAATATGGTCATAAATTGTTTGACACCCTGCTTATCAAGAGCAGAGTTCTGTAGCCTTTCCTGGAATTGTGTTAGACTTTGGGAAGAATATGTCAGAGGTGATACTCTGCCAGTTTCTCAGCCCGGGCCTTAAGAAACTAGCAGTTTCAACTTCCTATATCTTGCAGTACTCCCTCAGGGAGCCCTGGTCACCAGATAAAAAGTTGAACTACACTGAGAACAGCTTTCTGGGAAAGCCACGTGTAGACACTAACATTGCGAGCCTCAGATAAGCCCATCTGTTCATTCATCACTGACAAATCTCCAGACATATGAGTGAAGCTATTTTGGACATTCCTGACTAACCCATCTATTTTGCTGAGCATTAATGAGTGGCCACAGTTAAAATATATGGGGCAAACAATCGCACAGTAAGTCTTTAAGAATAGAAAAAGAGTCTTTACTTTCTAATTACCTTTAAAACATCAACAGACTTTATTTTTTTATCACAGATAGTTTGAAGAATTCCCATATATTCCCTTCCTTGTATTCTTTAGCATGTTACATTTGTTACAATTAAGGACTGCAGTATTAACTCAAGTTCTTCGTGTTGTACAGTTAACTAGGTCTTGAGAAATGCATAATGCCAAGAGTTCACAATGAAAGTATGGTACAGAGTAGTTTCGCTATCCTAAAAATCCTGTGCATTTTCTTTCCCCTGTTCATACGCCCTTACTCTCAACCCCCAGAAACCCTTTTTTACTTAGTTTTTGCCTTTTCCAGACTGTCATATCATTGGAATAATGCAGTGTGTGGCATTTTTAGATTGCTTTCTTTTACTTACCAATATGCATTTAAGGGTTTTCTCTGTCTTTTCATGCATAGAAAGCCCATATCATTTAGTCACTGAATAATATTCCACTTTATGAATATACCACAGTTTGCTTATCCATTCACCTATTTACTTATTTATTACTTTGATAGATTTAGGGATACAAGTGGTTTTAGTTGCGTGGATGATTTTTATGGTGATAATATCTGGGTTTTTAGTAAACCAGTCTCCCAAATAGTGTATATTGCACTTGACAGGTAATCTTTTATCTCTCGCCACCCCTCTTTTGAGTCTCCAGTAACCAGTGTACCAGTCTGTATGACCCTGTGTATCTGTAGCTTAGCTCCTACTTATAAGTGAGAACATGCAGAATTTGTTTTCCTTCCCTGAGTTATTTCACTTAGGATAATGGCCTCTAAGTCCATTCTGGTTGCTGTAAAAAACATTATTTCATTCTTTTTTATTGCTGATTAGCATTGCATAGTAGATATTAATATATTGCTCTGTTGCCCAGGCTGGAGTGCAATGGCACAATCCTACCTCACTACAAGCTCAAATTTCTGGGCTCATACAATCCTTCTGCCTCAGCCTCCCAGGTAACTAGCAATACAGACACACACCAGCATGTTTGACTAATTAAAAAAAGAAAAAATTATAGGGCTGGGATCTCAGTATGTTGACCATGCTGGTCTTGAAATTCTGGCCTCAACTGATCTTCCTGGTTTGGCCTCCCAAAGTGCTGGCATTACAGATGTGAGCCACTGAGCCGGGGCACAGGTATCTTTTTTATAATGACTTCCTTTCCTTTGAGTAGATACTCAGGAGTGGGATTGCTGGATTGAATAATAGAGCTATTTTTAGTTCTTTGACAAATCTCTATGCTCTTTTCCATATAGATTATAGTAATTTTCATTCTTACCAACAGTGTATAAGCATTCCCTTTAATAGCCATTCTGATTAGGGTAAGGTAATATCTCATTGTGGTTTTAATTTGCATTTCCCTGATGATTGGTAATATTAAACATTTTTTCGTGTTTTTTGATCATTTTCATCTCTTCTTTTGATGAATGTCTGTTCATGTCTTTTCCCACCTTTTAATTGGGTTATTTATTTATTTGCTAATTTGTTCGAGTTCCTTGTAGATTCTGGATATTAGTCCTCCATCAGATGTATAGTTTGTAATATTTTTTCACATTCTGTAGGTTGTCTACTTAGTCTGTTGATTGTTTCTTTTGCTGTACAGAAGATTTTTAGTTTAAGTCCAATTTATTTATTTTTGTTTTTGATGCTTGTGGGGTCTTAGTCATGAATTGTTATGCTAGGTCAATGCACAGAAGAATTTTTACCTAGGCTTTCTTCTACAGTTTTTGTGGTTTCCAGTCTTACATTTAAGTCTTTAATCCACCTTGAATTAAATTTTGTATATGGTGGAGATATAACTATACCATTCTTCTGCATATAGCTATCTCATTTTCCCAGCACTGTTTATTGAACAGTATATCCTATTCAATAAATGTTTTTGTCTGCTTTGTCAGAGATCAGTTGGTTTTAGGTATTTGGCTTCATTAATGGGTTCTGTTTTCTGTTCTATTGCTCTATGTGTCTACTTTTAGGGCAGTGCCAAACTGTTTTGATTACTATCACTTTGTAGTATGATTTGAAGTTGGGTAATGAAATGTCTCTGGATTTGTTCTTTTTGCTTAGGATTGCTTTGGCTATTTGGGCTCTTTTGTCATTCCATATTAATTTTAGGAAATTTATAATTCTACAAAAATGGTGTTGGTATTTTAATAGGGATTGCATTAATCTATAGATTAATTAGATAGTATGGTCATTTTCACAGTATTGATTCTTTGAATCCATGAGCATAGTATATTTTTTATTTTTTTGTGTCATCTAGGATTTTTTTCACCAGTGTTTTGTAGTTTTCCCAGTAGAGATCTTTCATCTCCTCAGTTAAGTATATTCCTAGATATTTTTATTTATTTATTTATTTTTTTGCATTTACTATAAATGGAATTGAGTTCTTTATTTGGTAGTTGGTTTGGTTGCTATTGGTGTATAGAAATGATACTGGTTTGCTTTTGTTGATTTTGTAACCTGAGACTTTACTGAATTCATTTATCAAATATAGGAGCCTTTTGGAGGAGTCATTAGGGTTTTCTAGATATAAAATCACCATCAGTGAACAGGGATAATTTGACTTCCTCTTTTTCAATTTAGACAGCATTTATTTGTTTCTCTTGCCTGATTGCTCTGGCTAGGACTTCCAGCACGGTGTTGAATAGAAGTGGTAAAAGTGGGCATCTTTGTCTTGTTTCAGTTCTTGGGAGGAATGCTTTCAACTTTCCCCATTTAGTATGATTTTGGCTGTGGGTTTTCTTATATGGCTTTTATTATTTTAGGTATGTTCCTTTTATGTTTATTGACAGTTTTTTGTTGAGGGTTTTTAATCATGAAGGGATGTTGTATTTTGTCAAATGCTTTTTTTAATTGAGATGATCATATGTATTGTTTTTAATTATATTTATGTGGTGAATCACATTAATTGACTTGCATATGTGGAACCATCATTGCATCCCTGGGATGAAACCCACTTTATTATGGTGCATTATCTTTTTGATGTGCTTTTGCATTTGATTTGCTAGTATTTTGTTGAGGATTTTTCCATTTCTGTTTCATGAGGGATATAAGTTTGCAGTTTTCTTTTTTTGTTATATCTGTTCCTGGCTTTGGCTTCAAGGTGATACTGGCTTTGGAGAATGAATTCAACAGGATTCCTTCCTTCTTGATCTTTTGGAATATCTTCAGTAGAATTGGTATCTGTTCTTCTTTGAATGTCTAGTAGAATTCATCTATGAATCTGTCTGGTCTTGGGCTTTTTCTTGTTGATATATATATATATTTTAATAACTGATTCAATCTCACCTCTTGTTATTAGTCTGTTCAGGGTGTCTCTTTCTTTTTCATTCAAGATTGAGAGATTATATATTTGTAGGAATTTATCCACATCCTTTAGATTTTCTAATTTATGTGCATAGAAGTATTCCTAGTAGTCTTGGATGATCTTTTATATTTATGTGGTATCAGCTGTAGTGCTTTCTTTTTCATTTCCGATTGAGCTTATTTGAACCCTTTCTCTTCTTTTTTCAGTTACTCTAAGTAGTGTTTTACATAATCCCATATTTCTTGAAGATTTTATTTCTTTTAATTCTCGTTTCCTTATTTATGTCTCACTGGGTTAATTCAAAAGATTTGTCTTCATAGTCTGAACTCTTCTTTCAGTTTCTCTCAGTTTTCAATTGCACTTTGTAAATCCATCAGTGTGTTTTTCATATTCAGAAGTTTTGCTTTTGCTTTTTAAAATATATCTACCTCTTTAGTAAATTTTTCATTGCCCTGGATTTTTTTTTGTTGTTGTTATTTTGTGTTGATTTTCAACTTTCTCTTTAATTTCATTGAGCTTCCTTCCAATCAATACTCTGAATTTTTTATCTGTCATTTCAACAATTTCCTTTCAGTTGGGATCCATTGCTCAAGAGTTAGTTTGATCATGTGGATGTGTCAAAACAATCTATTTGTTCATACTGGCAGAGTTATGCTGGTTAGTTTTCATCTGGGGAAGCTGAGATTTTTTTTAATATTATTTTTGACTATACTTTCATTTGGGTAGAATTTTTAAATTTTTTTTCTGATTTTATTGATTTATTCTTTTTTATTTTTTATCTCCCCTTGGGGGTGTGCCTAAATTGTAGACTGTGCTTGTTGGTTTAGCTTCAATTTGGTGTACTTTCAGGGAGCCAAGGCTCTGTATGTACATCTTCATCAGTAGTCTTTTTGTAGTGAGCAGTGTCTCAGCTGCTGGTTGCTTTAGAAACAGTACTAGGCTGTAGTTCAACCGCCAGGCCAGTAGGTGGCGGGGATGTGTAAGAGCTGGATGTAGCAGGAGCTGATGATGTGTGTTTGGTTTCAGTTTGCATTGGTGGTAGGCTGTCCTGCATTCCCTGCTCAGCCCTGGAGGGGGAACAAACCTGGATTAAGCTGGAAGCAGCCCGTCCTGAGTATCCAAGCTCCAAGGATCACACAATTCCCCGCAAACCCACCAGCCCCTGTGGCTGCTGCAGTCTGAGTGGGTGCTGGGGAAGATTAGCTGTGGATCCAGCAATGTGGAGACCCAAGGGCTGAGATGCTCTGGTCATGGCAGCTGCAAAAATGCTGCCTCTCGGTGAAGGGAGGGAAATAAGCTGCATTCCCCCACGCAAAACCCAGGCACCGTTAGTAGCGTGTTAGTGGAGGTACACCCCTCCACCCCCACAAGTTCGGAATTGGCTGTCCCATGGTACACCTGTGCCAAACCCTCATGGGAACAGACACAGCTATGTTCACAATAGTGGGATGGGGGTAGTCCCCATCCCCACATCCCTTCCTGGGCTCTAGTGCTCCTTTTGTTCTGGGCTGGGAACACTCTCCTGCAGACTCCACTCTCCACCTGCATGTCTACTGTGAGAGGTACAGACAACTTGAGATCATAAGCCAGGAACTCTTTGAACAAGCAGTTCTCTATTATGAAAAAGAAGCCCAAAATATTTTGTTTTAACTTCATATATTTCTTCTCTGATGCTCTTCCTTTCTTCATATGGGTACTCTTTTCTGACCTATGTATTTTTCCTCCTCCCTGAAGAACTTCTTTTGATACTTCTTGCAAGGGAAGTCCGCTGGTGGAAAATTCCCTTAATTGTTGTTCTTTTGAAAAGTCTTTATTTCTCCTTCAATTTGAAGAATAATTTTTTCTGGATACAGAATCACAAGTTGATTTTTTTTTTCTTTCAAAACTGTGTGTCACTCCACTCTTTTCTTGCTTCCATGTTTTTTTGTTTTGTTTTGTTTTTATGAGAAAATGATATATTTCTTGTCCTGTTCCTCTGGGTAAAGTGCCCCCACACATCTGGCTTCTTTCAGAATTTTTTGCACTTTGAATATGATATGCCCAGGTATAGATAATTTTGATGTTTATTCTTCCTTAGTGTCCTTTGAGTCCTAGATCTGTGGTTTGGTGTTTGTAATTAAGTTTGTAAAATTCTCAGCCATTATTACCTCAAATATTACTTATTCTCTTTTCTCTCTTGCTTTTCCTCTGATACTTGTATACATACGCATTACACCTTGTGTAATTTTCATACAGTTCTTGAATATTTTACTTTATTTTTATTTCACTGTATTTTTCTATTTATATCTCAGTTTGGTAGGTTTATATTGTCATATCTTTGAACAAACTGATACTTTATTCATCTGTGTTCTGTCCATTGATGAACTCATTGAAGGCACTTTTTATATCTTGCATAATTTTTATTTCTAGCATTTCTGATTATTTCTTATTGCTTCCATCTTTCTGTGTACATTACCCATTTATTCTTGCATGCTAATTTTTTCATGAGAAATGTTAAAATGTTAATCATAGCTATTTTAAATTTCCTATATGACAGTTATAAAAATGTGTCTTATTTGATTCTGGTTTTGACACATATTTGTCTCTACAGACTGTGTGTTTCTTTTATTTATTTATTTTCATTTTAGCATAACTTGTAGATTTTTGTTGAAAGCCAGACATAAATTATTTGGTAACAGAAGCTCAAGTAATTAGGATTTTTTTTTTTTTTGTGAAGTTTTATGTCAATCTGGCTAGGAGCTGAGCTATGTTTCAGGTGTGCTGTAGCTATAGGAGAGGCTTTAGATTCTTAAAGTTTCCATGCCGTTGTTGCTTTTTCTTCCCTGTTATCTTTTAGTCTTCCTAAGAATTTCCTCTTAAATAGAGTCTGTGTCTAACAGAGTCTCAATTTTAATTCACTCAATTTTAATTCACTGTTATTACATTTAGTGCCCAATTATTATTGTCTCCAGTATCTTCTGATTCAAGTAAGCTAATCTCAGATTTAACTATATGTATTGACCTCTGTCTAGATTTTGAATCAGTGTTTTGCCTTATGATCTCAATTCCCCAATGGGCTTCAGGAATGTCCTCGATTTTGAGTTTGTTTATGCTTATTGTGAGGATGGAAGTTAGACTTTCAAGCACTTTACATGCAGAGTGAAAACTGTAAGTCTCCCCACTGAACTTTTTGTTAAGTCAGTAAAACTTTTATACCAAAATAGACTAGCACAGTAAAGGAAAAAAACTTATAAGCCAATCTGACCTTCAGAATTGTGAAATATAATAAAATAGTTGTTATTTTAAGCCATTGTATTTTGGGATAGTTTGTTACACAACAAGAGACAACCAAAATACAAACTACATAAAGTTAAGTTATAATTTTAAAGAGAATCTGGCAAAATTACTGGATACAAATCAACATGGAAAATCAATTAAATTTTTATCTATCATCTACAGTAAAAAATATAATTAGAAAACATTCTTTAAAATGTGAAAAAAATAACTTTGGGATAAATCTAACATATATAAGCCTTTTATGAAAAATGTTAACATTTTATTTAAGGTTGATAATGAAGACCTAATTGATGGAGAGATATATTATTAACTATGAAAGTGCAATATTCTCTTCCTCACTTGACCTATAGTAATAAAATCTCCATTAAAATACCTTCAGTTTTTGGTGGAAATTGCTAGTCAATTCTATAACGTATGTGGAAGAAGAACAAGAAAAATAAGACTCACTACTGCAAAAGAAGAAAAAAGTCTTAGGAGTGTCTTCTCACTTGATTTGGTAGAGGTGATAAGCTTGAATAAGGCAAATATATATGAAAGCATTTGAAGGGTTGAGGAAGAGTGATCTAGGACAGATTTGGCAGAGTACACTTAAAAGACATTGGTCTCAGGTATTCAATTCAGCCAGTAAATCTTCCCTGCCACTTACATGAATGGGTGAACTCAATGCCATCTTAATTTCTGGGAGTAACCTGAATTGCTACTAGTTGTTTTTCAAAACTTTACAAACACAAGGATTTTTTGAGATCTAACTTAACTGCAGTGACTACTCAAGGGCCCTAAGAGGCAAACATAGCTTTTATGAATGCGGCAGGAGGAAAACTGTTTTTTTCTTTAAGTTTGATCATACGAAGTCACGTTAGTAGCATTTCCAAGCTTGAAGTAGAAATATTGATTCCTGCTCCAATGCCACAGTGTTGTAATAACTTCATGGAATGCTTCATGTTGGAAACTGAAAGAGAAGAACCACCCTTCCCCTTTCTCAATTTATTATTTCTTCACTTGTTTCTAACACGAGGATACTAAGAAACATAGTGTGTACTTCAAGGAACAATTAAAAGGGATTGACGTAGTGGGAGGCGGGAAAGAGGTTGGTTCTTTCCTAAATTATTTTAGTATCATGACTTTCTTTTGCCCACTAAATCGTATTGGTTCAATTTTACAGAAATAAATGACTAAAGATAATTGATGTAAGTCACAATTCAAGGCTGTATTAAAAGAAAAATGTAAATACTATTTTTGTTCAAAGTTTTCAAATTTGATGACAATAATATAGAGAATCTGAAAATATGACATTTTGAAATTATTTCAAAAATATTTGATTATTTACTAAAAAAAAGCAAATAAAATTCCAATCTGTCTTTTTATCCTGTCAGATAATAATTACAGGAATTAGTTGATGTGCTAAGAGAAACTAGATGCGTACATCTTACATGGATTTCCCTGTAGACTACGTAATTCTTGTTTATTATTTCTTTGTCAGTTTAAAACAAAGTTTATTCATTTGTAGCCACAGTCTTCAACTCCTCTCCTGCTATTTTTTGGCAGGTCATCATATTGACGCTTATAGAAACCTGCTGTGTTCATTGGCATTTATCAATTTAGCATACATCAAGGGATTTTATGATCATGAAGTGGTATCCTATTTGAATTCAGTACATATTATTTAAAACACTCTTAAGTATTTTCAAAGATTATTTCATAATTTGGTACTTGCACAATTTCGAAACTTAAAAATACTTGGAAAATGCACTTGAATTTGTTAAAATTGCCCCCACCCCCACACATCCATAACCAAGACTGAACAAATATATTCCAAGTGTCTTCCTAGCAGGTCAGAGGGGTCATTCCAATTGGAAAACAAGACTTCAGATGCTATTTCCGTTACCTAAGCTAATTGCAAACAAATGTTCCTTTTGTCAGAAAGGAATAAAAAAATGTTAAGCCCAGTGGAAACACTCTTTCTGTATTTGGTGCTAGTTTCTGGCAGTCTAGGTAGCCAAAGCTCTGATTTTCCTTTTGGTCCTCATAAATCAGGATTGCCTGGCATAATTAATGATTTTAATCCTAATTCAGCTTCTATTGTTGAATTTATCTGAAGTATATATAAAAACTTTCGCTTACTTTGGGTGCTAGGGATCATAATGTTCCTCATTACAGAAACCCCCATGTCTGTTGGCCAGGCGAAAATAAACAAGGCAGAACCAGAGCTCAAGTTGCTAGTCTGAAAGGCTTCTAGAAGGACCAAAATGAGATGCATAAGTCAGGGTGAGAAAAATACCAAGTTTACTAATGGAAGTGCCCACACAAAAAAAGAAGTCACTCTGAAAGAGTTGAGTCCTTAAGCTATGCAAGGAAAAGGATGGAGACCACTAAAGAAAGAAAGCCCAATAAATGCAAAGAACAAGCTGCTTTATTCTTCATTTCATACTTGCATTACCAAGTGCCTACTCTGAGCTTGTTTTCTGTTTGAAGAGCCTTGAGGGTTCAACCACTGTATTAATTGGTGAAGTTAAATCACTTGCCTGCTGCATTTGCTGTAACACCCACATTCTCAGCATAACCATTGGCCACCTGTACTCAGCATGTTCTCACACATGGTCATTAACTCTGAAAACTAATGCAAGCCAAACAAAGCCAGAGGAATAAATGGGTTGCCATAAGAAAACAATTAAAAAGTCACCTGTTGTGAAAAGACATATTTAATCAAACCTGGGCAAAGAGACCACCCAAGAATAAACAGAAGTTTTTCTATAAGTCTAGTATTTACAATACAGGTGCATTTTTGGGAATGAGTGATTATGATGAAAATATATTTACTTCAACACTCAGAATAAAAGTTCCTGATATAATAAAAATTCGATTAGTTCTTTATAAATATTAAGGATCTATTTTTTCTTATTTAAAGACCAAAAGTAAATTATATTTTACACAAATTTGATAATTAATGAGGTTAATGAATAAAGTATCTGATAATTAGATGGCTTATTATATTCATCAAGATTTGGGGCTATAAATCATCCCAAAGATTGAAAGATGAATTCTTTATCTACTTAGAAATAAATAATCATAGAGTTATCTATATACAAACCTTTCAATTGGTCTTTTCTTTCCTCAAGATAAGTCCCTTCACACATTCTTTTAGATTTACAACATAGACATCTTTAGAATATTTCAGAAAAATTAAAATTATTGCATTACATTTAAATTTTCTGTTACTAAATTTTAAGTTTCTAAAATTCATCAATTTATTCAATAGCAAAGACTAGATATGGTAAATTCACAGTATAAGATATGATTTTTATTGAATGTTTTGGGAAGAAAATAATCACACACTTTCACTCATAAATTAAAGAATAGAATGTGCATTTGCAGTTAAAAGAATAATAATATTAATGATAATAAGTCATATGATTGTTATAATATTAATATTAAATCAAATATTACCATAGATATGTTAGTAAATTCCTCATATTCAAAAGTTTTAAGAGCATAATTGTACAATGAAAATGGTAAATCATAATTATTCTTATTCCAATAATCTTATTGATAACTATTATTTAAATACTATTGCTTTGTACAAAAATTATATAAAATTCGAACATTTTGCCTGAAATTCATAGAAAAGCAACTGGAAACAAATATTTAGATCTGAGTTTTTCTATCTGTAAAATGAGGACATGTATTCTTTTTGTTTAGAGTCAGAATCATATGCAAAGTGGCTATAAACATAGACAGCCTGGGTCAAAACCTGTCTAACACTTAAGCTAGGTGACCAAAGGCAAGTTATTTAAACTATTTGTGCCACAATTCATTTGTAAATGAGCATATATTAACAACTACCTGATAGACTTGTGAAATTATATTATTTAACATAAGTCAAGTGCTGGCATATATCAAGTGCTATTTAATTATTGATAATGTTACAAGTGTTTCACATTTCATAAGTTTTTGGTGATTAGAGGATAAAATATATAAAATCTCCTTGTAACTCCAAAGAAGTTTCTTACATGATTCATGATTAGATATCAAAAATATGTATTTATGATATTGCATTTGAATTGGCTTTTCAAAGGCAAAATGTACTTGCAAACATAACGCTTGATGAATTTTAGCAATTAATGAATTTATTACAAATGGAATAGGAAGAGGGACAAATATTTATGATTTAAAATGTCAGAGGAATGGAAATGCATGCAACTAACAGATGGTATTTAATATTTCTGCCTCTAGTATACAGCCTTTGCTGGCCACTCACGTTCTTTCTGTTATTTTTCTCCACTTTATATATATAGGACATACAGTGGCATAGTAACGTACTTTAGCTATTCCCCAGAGCTTAAAGTCAGTATGGCCAAAACTGCCCTTATAAACTTTCTTCTTTAAAGTATACCTACCTAGGCATTGCTTGTACTAGATTTGCTTATTTTTAAAAATTGATTTGTTCAATGATTACTATTATCTTGTGTTTGCGGGGGAGGGGAGGGAGGTGGTTCATTCTTTACATCTACTCAAAATTTTCTTTAATTTTCTTCCACATGTTTTGGTTCAGACTCTCTTCATTCTTTGCACTGAACTATTATAATAATAATATTCTAGTTTTCTACTTTTCCCTCAATCTTAGGTTTTGTCCTCTTAAATCTGTCCTCCAACTGTCATTATGACCCCTCTCACATGCAAACTTCCCATATGTCAGCATTCTCATTGGCTCCAGAATAAAGTTTAAATTTCTCAGCATATTATAAGGAGCTTTGTGTGACCCCATTTTGACTTTGCTCTCTTCTCTTTCCTCCCCTCCACTCTTTTCCTCTCCCCTCCCCTCCCTATCCCTCCCTCCCCGTACCTTCTCTCTCTCTCTTCCTTCTGTACACTCCAGCCATAAGAAATTGCTTGCCTTTGTTCTGGGAAGTGCCCTGCTCTTCTATGACTTTATAATTTTGCATTGTTCCCTCTGTCTGGAATATTCTTCTTCCTTTCTTTAAACTATGAATCCACTTATGCTTCATGAACCAGATCTGCGTCATCTCCTTTGCGAATTCTCCCTTGACATCCTAGAATAGATCGTTCCTTCTTCCCCTGTACCAACACAGTGTTCATATACTTCTATTGTAGGATTTACCATACTCAAGTGAAATTATTTTTATTTTGCCACCATTGAACTAGAAGCTGCATAAAGGAGGCAGGATTTTTGTCTGATTTTTAAATATATATACATTTTAAAGTAACCATATTTTAATCTTTTTCCAGACAGAATTTTTTTTAATCTACCATTTATAATCACTATTATTTTATTTAAAAAGATCATTGTTATACCGAAAGTTGGAAGAATATACTATCAGAGGAAAAAATAATCTTTTATTCAACCTTTAATATGTGTGAAAATTTGACTAAGTTATTTTGTTTTGTTATTTTTGTTGTTTGTTTTCTTTTTGGTGTGTTTTACTTTTTATTTATTTATTTTTCTAATGGGGATTTGTGGGAACTTTGTCATAGACTAGTGCAGGTTCAAAGACTTGCTATGGGAAACCACTGATTTAATATCCTGATTTAATTTTAGCTCAGGTTCAAGAATGATTGATTGGGACTCGAAGAACTTACTTGTGTAATTATTTTTGTGACGCATTGCACTTAGGATAGAGTAAGAGATTGAATACTCTTATAAATAGCCATTGAATGAATGAACATGTTAAGAATGGCCACTCAGTTAATTCATGTAATTGTGGGAGAATGCATCTCTCTGCGTCACGATTAAGTTAAAGATACTGCCTTTCTCTTCATTACCTTACTTTAGAATATTTTTCTTGTTTCCCCTTTCATTTAATGGGTTTTCACACCAAAAAACTCTTCTCATTTATCTTTAATCTAAAAATATTTATTCCAACAATAGTACAGAATTTTTATCTTATGTTCATTTTATACCAAATTAACAGAGACAGTGTTTAATTTCTATTCATGAGTATATTTTGTTTATCTACCATCATAAAATCAGATTTTTTACTCTTAGGATACTTTTATTTATATATGTGTTTACATCATATTTATCATTTAATGTTTACAAAAAAGAATCAAGGAGAAATTTCTGACATCCAAAAGAGGAAGAAAAAAGCACTTGAAACACGTAAATAGCAGCTGTAATTCTTATCCTGCCTTGGATCTCCTAGATTCCGATTGATCTTAGCTATAATAAAGAGTAAAAAGAGTTGTTTGATCTTCTCTTGTTTAAATTTATTCATCCACAAATAAGGGAAAATAGAGCTTCTTTTAACTTTTTTCAAGGATAAGTCATATATGCCAATGCATAAAAAGTATTTTGGGCTTCTCAGAAGAACCAATAGGAAGAGTGACAAGAATACTAGTGATAATAGGAGCATTATCATAACACATTGAGATGTTGTATCAGGAAACTGAGTTTAAAAATCTATGTACAGTTCAAAGAAGCATTTTATACTATTGGAGTATTATGTGGTTGTTATCAGTTATGAATACCTTGAAACAGCAGCAAAGTTCAATAGGGGATTTAATCCAGATCAGTTATTTGCTTCCTCAAATGTAAATTTTTGCCAGAAGAGATATGTTTACATTTTTAATGCTTTTTTTAAGGATTTTCTATTACAGTTTTTTTTTACATTAGTATTTTAAGGTACTCAAAGTCTCGCACATAATTCAAAATAAAATAAAAGTGAAAAATGAAAGCTCTCACCATGCTTCTTCTTTGGCTCTGAGAAAGAGCAGAGGGATCAGAAGTGGCTGCAGAGACCACCAGCGAAGAACAGCTGTCTTATGAAACAGCAGGAAAGAGTGCTCCAAGAAGGACAAGAGGAACACCAAGTAGGGGTCTGTAACATGAAAGGGCATGTGTCTGGAGGGCAAAAAGCAACATGGCTATGAACTTCTGAAACTGGTAGATAAAATGGCACAGCAATGTAAATGCGAAAACATTCCAAACACAACAAACCAAACACAGAAACATCCAAAGGAAATGCAACTGAAATTTATAATATTCTTTAACTTGTCTATTCCTAACCAAACATATGTAAAATTTTTTTAAATAAATGTTAAAAGTCACTAGACACCACTGTGTCCTTTTGGTAACATTTTCAGGCACATTCAGGGACAGCAAAAGAAATTAAGTTTATTAATTTCTTATTTTCAATGATGGTGACTGGTGACTCTGATCGTCTACATTAGGTAAAATCTCTGCCTCTGCCCACTGAGCCCTCATCACTCAGCACTTTCTTTTAATTTCTTCTTGACTTGCTGCTCAAAAGCATCTTCTTCCTAATGTTTTCCAAGATCATGCTCACTCTGCTATGGACAGTTCCATCACTTGTTTATGTACCTCTGTCTAGCTGCTTCTTGTTTGACTATATTACCAACATACCCCTGTCTTCGTGTGTGTCTGGGGCTTGTTTTATCTGCTTCACTGAATTTCACTTTGTCATTGGATCAAATGGTTTCATGTCACTATTTTCCTTGAAGAAGCACTACAATTTTTTCTTTGATTAGTGTGTGGTCCTATAATGTTCCTGAGGCCTCCGCCACTATTTAAAATGTAGTTTTACAATCTGAAGAGTTTGATTTAAGGTATAGAAAACATCTTCCATAGGTATGTCATCCCATTGCTTTATCCTTGAAAAACACACATAGATACATACACATGCATTTTTATCCATTTTTCATTAGTAGTAGGCAACGTTTACAAATTCTTTCAATGATTACATTTTGTCTTTCTCATGTAACCTTCCTTGTCTATTGTATTTCATAGTAATATCTCTTTTCTTCAAACCACTCTGGCCTTAAGGAATGCAATATTATTCAGCAATGAGATCCCTTACTTGTGTAAAGGGAGAACCCTCAGTTCAGAAAATCTGAAGGACTTTCTCAGGCTCATTGTCATTAAATGAGATAATGCATATAAAGCCCTCAGTATAAAGCCAGTGCTCTGAAAGTTAGATATTATTATAAGTAATGGTGGTAATTAGTTCTACTTAATCGATTCATTTGAGATATTTTTATCTCCCCAATTAGACTCTATGCCCCTTTATAGCACTTACTGAATGTTTACTGTCTCGTATACTATTTGCAGTTTAGCAAAGTGAACAAAGTATCTGCTAATAGTTTGACTGATGATAGGAAGACAGAAGGCAGGGAAAAGAGGTAAAATACAAAGAACTAAAAAAGTCCTACCAAGACAGAAAATATGTAGGATTGAGATGGTTGAAAGCAGAATTGGGTAGAAGATGGAGGCTGTTGGAGAAGCTTCCCAGAAATAATATTCCAGAAGAATTTCTGACAGTTTCTGCCTCAAATCACAGATCTACCAAACTAAAAATGTAAATATTATTTCATCTCAAGACCATGAAGTTTTGATTTTTTATTTTCTTTATGTTCTTATATTAATCTATTATATATAAAAGGATTCACACTTATAATACAAAAGATTAAGTATATTTGGTTTTTGAAGGCACAGAGTTCATTACAAGAAAACAATATTAATGGAAACTGCAATGCACAGTTATAGCCAAAAAAAAAAAAATCTACAAAATAGATTCCAGGAACATTACAATAAAATGTTAGACAAAGTGGGAACCAGGAAGGGAAATGAGTTTTAACAGAAAGAAAAGAAGTTTACAACCTCTTGTGGCTCAAGGGAGAAAAAGCTCACCCACATTGCTCCCTTTAAGAGTTTTTCCATGTTTAACTAGCTGCATGGAGATTCCCCTGTGGCTATTAAAGAATTATATTATCAAATAGAAAAATAATAAGTATATTAAAAACAGTATATAATCATGCTATTAGAAGGGAAGGACCAGGCCATGAGCACATTATGTTTAAGAGTTGAGAAGAGTAGGTACTCAATAAACGCCATGCATAGCATAGCCTTTGAGAGCCTACTTTCTAAATCCAATATATGACTAAATAAATAATGCAGCCTCGATAACCCTCAAAATAGAAAGTAAATGGTCCATTAAGAAAACACATTAAGAAATCTTATTGACTCATGTGTGGACCCTTCAAGTGCCCGTTATTAGCCAAATGCACACGTCAATATTTACCCACACAGAAAACAGTCTTGATAAATACACCTCAGGCCATAAATTCTCATTCTTAGCTATTGATCAATGTTGCTAATTAGAAATTTTATAATTGTGTGATAATGTTATCATTTTTGCTTTAAAGTTGCATTTTCAAATGGTATGGCTCATTTTTAGACAGCAATAACAGTCAACATTTTTTAAGAAACTAAAGCTAGTGTCCAACAGAAAGGTTCTGGCCTGGGCCACTGCTCACAATCACGTTGTCCCATGAAAGGGATAAAGTAGGAGACTTTTTTTCCAATTATACTGTAACCCTTAACAAATCAACATTCTAAAAGAAATCATTCAAGTCTTTTTCTATCAAATGCCACCCTACAAAAGAGATTTGATGGTTCACTTGATGTACTCTGCATGAAGATGTTACCTCTGCCTTCTGAATGTACTATACATTTCACGTAGACCTGAGAAACACCTCATTAGTCCAAATGCATTGGTTTTCAATTGGATTCATGCACAAGCTGCCTAAATCACATTGTTTTCAGTTTCTGGCCATTTACATATGCAAGATTCTTCGATCTGGGCTTCAGCCACACCTCCAAAAGAAACGTTAAAACTGTTCACTTAATTGCCACCCAGCCTTGGAACACAAAGCTGCATCAACTACTCTGGTTCATGGACTCTTTGACAGAGTTTCTCCAACTTCCAGCCTCAGTCACTATCCACAATTTACTCCTCCTAAGCTCCTGCTGGTTAAATTTTAGCTATACCTTTTCGATCTGTACTTTCTTGAGTTTATTACATTCTGGCTTTCTTTTTCCACCTGCCCCTTCTGATATTGCTTTCTCCTACTCCCCTCGAGCTAGAGCTAGCTTTTGTTTGTTTTTTTTTTTTTTAAATCTCCATTCTTTCTTTTAGGTATAACTTCTCTGTATTCACATGCACCACCACTTCTGAGCCTTCCACGATGTAGACTGTTTGGTATTAGGTCATTAAATATGAAATGTCCGTTTTTGAATCAAAAATCAGGTTGATTATATCTCAAACAAGAAGCAGTACAATTCATCAAAATATGCACCAAAACTATCGACACAGTTTTGCCATATTAACAGTAGCTTGTTTTATGCCAGCAGCAAACAAGCCTGGAGAGTGAGTGGCAATGAAATCGCAAAAGGCATTTTCCACAGCTTGTTGAAAATTGAATATTTTTCCTTGCAAGAAGTGGTCCAAAGCCTGGAAGAAGTGGTAGTCAGTTTGTGCCAAGTCTGGTGAATACAGTGGATGATAGAGTCCAGCCTCTGTAGTTTGAGCAGCGTTGTTTGTGCGACATGTACTTAAGCATTGTCTTGCAAGAGGATTGGCCTGTTTCTGTTGACCAATTTCACCTGCATTTCATCCAGGTGGTTGCAGTAGACATCTGCTGTAATAGATTGACCAGGTTTCTTGAAGCTCTAGTGGATAATACCAGCACTGGACCACCAAAAAGACACCATTAGCTTTTTTGGGTGAATATTTGGTTTTGGACTGTGTTTCAGCATTTCATCTTCATCCAACCATTGTGCCAATGCTTGTGATTGTCAAAAAGAATTCATTTTTCATCACACATGACAATATGGTGTAGAAATGGCTCACCTTTATGCCGTGACAGGAAAGAAAGGCAAGCTTCGGGACGATTTCTCTTCTAATGCTCGTTTAATTCATGTGGTACCCATCTACCCAGCTTTATTACCTTGCCCATTTGTTTCAAATGGTCCAATATTGTTCAGATAGCAATGTCAAACCTTTCTGCTAATTCACAAGTAGGTTGAGATGGATTCACTTCCACTACAGCTTTCAGCTCATCATTATCCACCTTGGTCTTAGGTTGCCCACGTGGCTCATTTCCAAGATTAAAATCATGAGAACGGAACTTCTCAAACCATAAACATACCGTGCGTTCATTAGCCACATCCTTCCCAAACACTTTGTTGATATTTCGAACTGTCTGCCCTGCACTGGTTCCACAATGGAATTTATATTCGAAAATAACAGGGATTTTTTTACTTATCCATGGTTTCACAAAAATTGCTCTAAAAAAATTTGAAAGATAATCGCAAGCCAAAATGTGCATTTGAAAGACTAAGGATATACCTTCACAATAAAAATAAAACAAGGAGTGTCAAAGTGAAATGTCAGCGATATCAACTATCAAGCTTAGTATTAATACTTACGGAAATCAGACATTTCATAATTAATAACCTTAATAGTACAGCTCTAAAAGACAACTGCTAGCTTGTTTTAACTTTAGCATTCCCCAATCTCATTTGAATTAGAAAATAAATGATAAAGTTTTGTTTTTGTTTTGTTTTGTTTTTCTGCAGAAAGGAGGTACATATAACACATATTAATTTGAGGAGGATTTAGCCCTCACATAGGTCATTATTCAGATATAGCTGTTCAGCAATTGTCCATCTGGGAATGAATTAAATATGTGTCATGTGGAGCCTGTTTGAAGCAAATGTTAGTCTCTAAGACTTACTTTTGTGAGGAGGAAGTTAACAAATACCTTTCCTTTAGCTGACAGGGCAAGGTTAAGTGAAGGTTGTATGAAGAGGATGGAGAAATGTATTTGATAAAAATATCGGAGAAAGATGAAAAGTGAAAAAGGATAAAATAAAGGAGAATGGATGGACCTAAAGGAGAGAAGGTAGGGAAAGAGAAGAGAGGAGTGGAGAGGGGAGGAGTAGATAGGTGGAGAGAAGGGGAAGCTAGGAGAGAAGGACAAGAAGAGAGGAGAGGGAAGAAAAGTGGGCAGGGAGAAAGGAAACAGGAGCAGCATTGGTGTCACTAGTTACAGTAACATTGTTAGAGTACTAGATTTGAGTATAGGTTATGTTAGGTAGATAGTGAGGGATTCCGGGTCTCCTAGGGTCGAAAGTAGGTGCTGTTGTCCCCATCGTGGTCCTGCCCAACCCTGATTCTCCATACCTGGGGGAGGAGGGAATAGCCTATGAATCTGCCAATCAGAACTTGGTGTGCCAGCTGCAAAGAAATGCAGAGGACTCTAGGCCATCGGCCAAGCAGCATGAGTGCCATAAAGTTGAGAAAGTAACCTAGAACCTACATGCGTAGTTAAGGCTCAGGTCATGTGACTCCCAGCTGGTTAATCAAAGTGGTTCCATGGTGACCTCTGAACCACAAGGGAGGTCCCTATCTGGACATCATAAAATAGGTTGCAGAACATAGGCAACCACTCTCTCTTTGCCCTTCCTTTTGCTTGCCCTGCTGTGACAATGGGTGCAGTCATCATCCATGGCATATGTATCATGCTCTGGAAACCTGTATCTTGCTCTTTCCCTATAATCCTATCTTTCTCTCTTTAATAAACTTCATTTTTGTGCTTGCCTAACTTTGGTGTGTCTGGTCATTTTTTGACCATGGGCACGCCAAAAACCAAAGGTTTCAGACTGAAACCTAACAGTTACATGCCAAACTTTTTGAAATCCTTACTCAATAGCTGCAAAACTAGAGAAGAACTTAGATGTTAACTCCAGAAGATTCATCTCTTTTCTGCCTCCTTTCTCCAGTAAATTTTTTTAACAGTTGCTTCCATTTAAAAGATTTCCTCCTTTTAATTATTTTCCCCCAGGAATACTGTTACTATTAACCCTTTCTCTTAACTCAGAAGTCTTCTCCCAAGAGAGAGGAAGGCATATCTGCTTTTATAGTACAAGTAAAAGAGAAAAAAAGTAGCCAGTGATATATAATAAAATGATTACATTTTATTACTATTAAATTAAAAACTTAATTTAATTTAACTAATTTAATTAAATTAGTTCCTAGAGACAAAACAGTAAATAAAATGAATGACCATCAATAGGAAAATAGTCATGTAAAAATAGTTCATTGGCATCATGAACTGTTATGCAGTCACTAAAGAACAATTTATCTGATCGAGGGAATTTCCATGCATTAATAGTAATAAAAGATAATAAAGAAAAGTTACACAGTATTGTTTTTGTAAATTAATGACAAAACTTCTCCTATGTATATGTATATATGTATGTAAAATGAGCTGTATATTTGCAGATATGTGCTTGTACAATATTATATTATATTTAGAAGAAAACAAAGAATAATATCTACTAGGGTGTAAATATAGGTTTCCTTGGTTGGGGGTGGGTGATGGATGTGAGTGGAAGAGGATAGGAATAGAAAACAAGAACCAAGTTGGTAGCTGTGTGTGGGGAAGGGTTGAATGGGATATTCATTAGAGAAAAAAATAGTATGTAAATATTAACATTGTATAATTAAGCATTTGTGACATATATACAAGTTGTTCTTTATATAGAATTATATACTTAATTGTATTCAAATGAATTCATGTGTGTCTCTATATAGAGAAATCAGTTTTTTTTCCACAAAGAAATAGAAAGAAGAGGCCTTTAATTATTAACTGATACAGCCTTCTCTCCATTCCATCCAGAAACCACTAAAACCACACTCATGCATTTAGAGCTGTACACACGGACGTGCATATACGCATCTGTATAATTCATCTTGTCTCCTTTCTTCACAACTTACACCATGGGATATAAACTTACATTTTAGGTTGCAAATCTACAAAGGACATGAGTAAGCCTAGAATATCAGAACTCTACAATGGCAATTCAAACTTCTGAGAAATGCCATGGCAACCAGACCATAGGTTTGGTAAAAATGGTAACCCTCTGAATGCAAAAATTAAATTAGCAGCAGAAACAAAGGTGAACAATTTGAAAAAAAAAATTAAGAAAGAAATTTATATCAGGTCAACAATCAAAAACTATTTTTGTTGTTTTAATAAGCATACATCAATCGTTAACAGAGTTTAAAATTTTTCAAATGCATATTTGCCAGTTGCCCCTTCGATTTTTAATTTTATGTTCTTTTCTATAAAATTATGTATTTTTTATATTGTTTTAAAATTGAAATTATATTTTTATCTAATTAATATGTGTGCCCTGTTTTAATGTTTAAATAATTCACTGAATCTCCAAATGAACTCCAGGAGTCCTTTTCCCTGACCCTCCATGTCCTGGTTTTGGCCATCTAAAGTTTACTATCTGTTAACGTATCTATTACTTTTAGACTGTATCTCTATATTTCTAAATGATATATTAAAACCACTATATTTTGAATTTTCATCTTACACAATCTCTATTGAATTTCTACTATGGACTATACACATTTAGCTCCTTTTTATCATACTTTTCCTCCCAAAACACAGCCCAATGCCAATTCTCTCAATATTATTATGCAATAATTTTGGCCTGATCAATATTTATTCTTTATATTTTAAAAGCCATGGCTATATTCTTTGAAATTGGATCTTGCAACATATTACATTTCTCTGACTTGTGCACAACTTTTTTTTGTTTTCCCTGGAGTCAGTAACCTTTTCATTTTTTTTTTCTGCTTGATTTTTTTCTGTGCCCATCACTAATTCATCAGCAAACTCTTCACCACAGGTGTAAAACTCAAATCTATATGAGGCAATTTATTTAGTGCATATCTATTCTTGAGAGAACTTTCTTGGGTCCTTAGGTTATTCTGACCTAAGCTGGTTTCTCTCCGACCATTGCTGCCCAGCTTTCATCTTGAAGCTTTCCTTTAACATAAATCATTATTGTCCTGTGATATTGGATCTCCTATTTCCTGAAAGCCATGCCTTCTCTCTTGGCACACTTCTCTTGGGAGCATATCTTCTTTTAGCTTTCTTTAAAAGAGTGCAAGTGAGATGATCTTTGTTAAGCTGACATGTCTGAACTTGATCTATACTTATGCATAATTAATACCTTGATGGACTGCTGAAGCTGAGATTGTAGAAAGTTTTTCCTCAGAATGTCGATGAGGTTTCATTGTTGCTTATTGTCTAGTGTTGTTATTGAGAAATCTAAGATCATAATCAATCTACTCCTTTGTATGTAAACTGTTTTTCTTCTTTTAGGAAGCCTTTGGGATCTGTTCTTTCTAGTTGGGGTTCTATAATTTGCCTTGGTGTGGCTTTTATTTCATTTATTATTATTAGTATTTAGTAAGCTCTTTATATTTGAAAACTGATACTACCAGTTTTGGAAAATTGCCTTGATTACTTTTTTGACAATTTTGTATTTTTTTCTTTTTCCTTTTTCCATGTCTAAATCCTCTTGTAGTTGGATTTTAGATGCTCAGTATTGAAAATTTGGGATGTCCTGTATTTATAATTTTCTTATATTTTTCTCTCTTATTTTACATTTCTTTATGACATTACTTAGTTTGCAACATAATTCTTTGACTTAACTGTTAACTATTCTATGTATGTTTTAATAGAAAAATCACGAGGCTTTCCTTATTCTCTGAATTTTTTATTGCATCCTGGTTTCTTTAATGCAACTTAAATTTTCGCTTACTCCTCTAAGAATGTTTGTTTGCAATTTTCTTTTGCTCCCAGAATTGCTTCTGTTTCCTCCAATTTCCACTTTTTATTGCTTGTTGGCATTGGTATCTGCCTTTCATACACTTGCATGTCTACTGACCCTTGTGTATAGATTTACTTTTAAGAATGAGATGCTAAAATGCTAAATGGAACATTTGTTTGGAGTGGGGCAAGACATTTCAACATGAAGTCTTCATGTCTACATAATGGAAAAGCAAATGTGGATATATACGAATATTTTCTTGTAAAACATATTGGTATCTATAAGTCATTTTTCCTAGGCCAGATTCCCCAAAGAAGACCTCCAATTTCCTGTTTGGGGCTTAGAGGAAGGAAAGATATAAACTTGGCTTATAGCATTCAGAAACCCCAGAAGGAGAAAGGGGATACATAACTTAATATAGAGATTTTCATTTCTAATCACTCCCGCCACTGCTCTCACCTATAACTTTGACTCTGAGTCCATATCCTCTCTTTCTTTTAATCTTATGAAGGTAAATGCTCTATCTTCTGACAGAATGGGAGTGAGTAAGGTATCTGTCTATACACAACCTGAGAGAGAATCCGGGGTAGTAGCAGTTCTTTCTACAATCTTTCAAATTTTTAAATTAATTTTAACAATGCTTTAAATAATAAATATATGAAATAGGTTAGAAATATTTTCTCAAGTTATTTGACTTTGAGCTTATTTTTTATTTAAGCAAGACCCCCCAAACTAAGGAAGTTTAGACAACAGCATAGTGAGAACCCGTTGAGGGCTAAGTATTGTGTTAGCTACTTTCACATGAATTATCTCATACATCATATTTAAAGTAGGTAGGTAGTTTTTACTTTTTATACAGGATGAAACTGTTCAGGAAAGCTAATAAATCCCATTGTCAGTGTGTCTGATGTGGTCCATGAAGTGACTGGACATCGAAAATGAGGGATTCTCATTTGGGTATGGTCTTTGTTCATACCTCTGTGATTATGTTCAATAATTCTTCACGGAAGTAGAAACCGAGTTGTTTCCTATAATCTGTGCAGAGGACGTGTATAAATATTAAAAGTTATTGGATAGAAAAGAAAAAGCTGTTCTTACTTTTTTTTAGAGTCTCATTTATCAGATCATGTTCATCAAAGAAAACAGACTGGTATAAATGTAGGGTAGGGTGATCACACAAGGAGAGGTTAAGTGCCACAATATTGAAAATCTGCATCATTAATGGACCTTAATTCAAACAAATACTTAGTGCTTTCTTCTGTGTTTCAGCCAGACAAGCTTGAGGATTCTCTGTCTTCCTGGAATGCTGCTGATCCTGGTCAGGTTTTTATGAGATTCTTCTTGGCCTAATTTCACTGCTGGGAGTTGAGTCAACCCTATTGTTATAATTTTAATGACCATAGTTTACTTGACTCTGGCTGGTTCCATGTGCTATAAACTGTTCCAGAGATTTGAAAATGATGAACACTTTCTAATTATTTTTGTAAAGCAAATAGGTCAATGGTACTTAAATCTGACAAAATTATTACAGGACTATTGTCAGCTAATGTAACATAACTGATGCAAAATACTACATACAATATCAATAAAAAGAATTCAAAATCACATTAAGAGAAGCATACAGTATGACCAAGTTGAATATATTCTAGGAATTCAACATTGGCTCAATATTAGGAAATCTATAAATATCTCATATAATAATAATATAAAATATGTGAAAAATCTGCATAGATGCTAAAAAAAAAGACTTCAAAAATTCTACACTTGTTCCTTATTTTTTAAAAAAAAGACTTGGCCAAGCTTGGTGGCTCACGTCTATAATCCTAGCACTCTGGGAGGCCGAGGCAGGAGGATCCTTTGAGCTCAGGAGTTTGAGACCAGCCTGAGCAAGAGCAAGACCCCATCTCTACTAAAAAAACATAGAAAGAAATTAGCTGGACAAATAAAAATATATATAGAAAAAATTAGCCAGGCATGGTGGTGCATGCCTATAGTCCCAGCTACTCCGGAGGCTGAGACAGTAGGATTGCTTGAGCCCAGGGGTCTGAGGTCGCTATGAGCTAGGCTGATGCCACGGTACTCTACCCTAGGCAACAGACTGAGACTCTGTCTCAAAAAAAAAACAAAAAAACAAAAAACAAAGACTTAGGACAATAGAAAAATTCTAAAAATTTGTTTGATATGTTATAATCCCTATACTTTAGTCCTAAAGTTTATTACTTAGTGGGGAAACAATAGAAACATTTCCACTAAGATAAGAAACAAGGTAAGGATGCCCACAATCTCCAATAAGGTATAAAAATATAAAATAACATACAGCAATTACTAGCTTTCATACACACACAAAATAACCAATGTGGTGACATAATGGTAAGGAAAACTCCATTTACGTTGGCAAGAAAGAGTTCTAAAAATTAAGGATAAATTAAATGAGAAATGGACAAATCTGTATAAGACAAAGTTAAAAATATTCCTGAAAGGGTGGACTTCCATTCCCATCTGGTAATAATAAGGCTCCCAGGTGCCCTTCCTTCTACCTGCTGGGATGGCATCACAGTAGGTCTAGCAGTGATTCAGGATTTTCATCACCAACCAGCAGTAATGGGTCAGTGGAAGCCACACCAGAAGCAATAATAAGAAACTTCTACTCCAGCAAGCCCGAGAGGTATCAGTGATTGCCTAATTGGGAGCCAGAATTCTCACCTACACTTTGCAGTAACAAGGAGCCCCTCACAAGCTTGGGGTCAATGAAGTCCAACCTGGGGACTCTATACCTCTGACCTAGTAAGGTTAGAAGGAAGGCAGAGCATCCCTCCTACTCTTGTTGCAGATGTATCAGTAGAAGCCAGCTAAAATGTAAGGTTAAATAAAATCTAGAGACTTACTGTCTGGGCAGGCATTAAAAATTAGGAAAGAGACAAGGCCAGGATGGTGTATTAGAACCAGAAATATTGATATGAAATCATGTTCTTTAAAACAATTTTAATATATACAGATAGACATGAACCTAGATGTGTATGAATCTGTGTGCTCACATGTAATTATTTCCTGACTCAGATTACCCTAAAAATAATCACACCCAAATAGCAATGAACACATCTAGTGCTGAGATGTTCATTTATAAATACCACTTTCCAATAAATGGAAATCAATGCTTCTAGGTCTGAGGCAGGGAAAGAAAGAACAAAATGAGCCCGAAATATCAATCACGGTTCCAGAAAATAAGAAAGTGCTTAAATATAATGAATGATGCCATATCAAAGGAACTTAGGAGCCAACTTCAAAAAACTAT
The DNA here is from genome assembly GCA_963574885.1 of Lepilemur ruficaudatus. NCBI lineage: Eukaryota > Metazoa > Chordata > Mammalia > Primates > Lepilemuridae > Lepilemur > Lepilemur ruficaudatus. Next base: position 15,485 of record CAUYRT010003059.1, on the reverse strand, counting down.
CAGTGGTGAAATCTGGGACATTTTTAGCCACAAAATAATAAATCTGGTAATGATTTTTTTTTTTTTTGAGAGATGGAGTTTCACTATGTTGCCCACATTGGTCTCGAACTCCTGGGCTTAAGTGATCCTCCTGCCTCAACCTCCTCAGTAACTATGACTGTAGGCCACCGTATGCCTGGATGGTAGTGATGTGTTATAGGTCATAGACTGAAGTAAATAACCATGAGTTTACACTGATATAAATAATAAATAAATAGATTGATAGAAAAGGGACAGCTTTTCTAAATAGTAGATTTCCAATATGTAAATATGGAAAGAATAACACAAATTTAAATATCATCATTTTTGCAGACATTAGAAATATTGTAGTCAAGTATCAATGTGTGCTAAAATTAGTTGGGGAGAGTATTATGAGAAACAGGGTGTTTGCAGTGTTTCAAAGCATCGGCCATAAGATACGAATTAAAAGTGAAAATAGTAATGTTATGGGGCAGAAACTTGGCAGACCTCACCTTAATAAAGTTATCAAAGTTAATATCACCAGTAATAAGACATGTCACCATCTACTTGATATAATGCACTGTGAAGGGTGCAGCAAATTTCTGTGGTACTCATGCCAAACATGTATGACTCAGACAAAGGCAGACCAAGGAACAATGTAAACTAAATGCCAAGAGGGACTCTGGATTAGATATTAGGCCAGCAAAAAGAAATTACTAAGACAATTGGTAAATTTGAACAAAATATCTAGATTAATGAATGTTACTGTATCAGTGTTAATTTTTTAAGTTTGATAATTATGCTATGTTTAAGTGATTTGTTAATATTTGAGGATGCTGAGAAAAAGGTTTGGGGGAACTCTTTGCACTACATTTGTAACTTTTTTATAAGTTGGAAATTATTTTCAAACAAAAAGTTAAAAAGGCAAAAAAATAAAATCACTAGTGTGACTTTTGTCTCCTGTTTGCTCATTAACTATGGATTTAAATGAGTTGGTATAAATATACTAAAAAATGTGGTACTTTATATAAAGATAATGAACTTATTACACCATGTATAATCACTCCATCTTTCTATGTTTGTGTTTGGCCTTAAAGGATTTTAAGTTAAAATGTCCTTAAAAATGTATTACTATTTTTACATTATTAACTTTTAAATTTGAATTTAGATTTCTCTGTATCTTATAATTGTAAAAATCTGTTATTTGTTTCCTGTCTTTTATGTAAACTTTGTAAAGTTGAATAAAAATCTAGGACAGATTAGGAAATTCTAAAATAGCATAGGCCCTTATCATCATATCTTCTCCAAATAAAATTATCCTAGTATATAATCTTTACAGGCAAGCCCTATTTGGCAAAGAAACTATGTCTAAATGTTTGTGTTTCAAACAGAGAGTAAATTATAAACAGTGTAGCAATTTCTCGTGATTGGCAAAGAAGAGTGCATACCAGGGTTTGGAACATTCCACATAGTTTTATTCACATTTATCCTCAATTAGGCATTTGGTGCATGTGAAGGCAATATTGGAATCAAGATAAAATATTTACACTTAATGTTTTGTGTAAGGATAAAACAAAGATAGCATCTTATTTGATAGTTTGAACTGGTTGGAATTTGACCAATTAAAATGAATAGCTTTGCCTGAAAAATCTTTATCTCGATGGTCAGAATTTAAGTGAGTAAGCTACCTGATTAATTCCAGATTTCAAATATTTTCATTCCAAATTTTCTTCCTGGCTGAATAATCATCAGAAACAATATAGATGAGTACAAATGGTTTGGGAACATTTTATGTTATTTTGAGTTAAAGATAAGTTCATGATATTTAAACTTCATTTGTACTTGGTAAATGTATTCTTTGCCATCTTCTACTTTTTAAACATTTTTGGAAGTAATCCTTGCAAGGTTTTGTCATACTCAGGGTCATGTGAAAGATGAATTCCAGTCGGCTGTATTTCATAGCACCTGCAGCTCTCGGAAATAACTAGGATTTTCGGTTGACATGTCCTAGATATTAATTTATGTTGCAAGTTAAAATGATTAAATTTGTGTGCTTACAAGGCAAAGTGCCTTTGTTAAGAAGAACATCTAATAATAAAGAGCAAATAAAGTCAACCTGTGATTTAAATTTCTACTCAAGAGGGAAAAATATATAAAAGTAATGCTTGCAATTTGACCTCAGCTGTTAAAGGGAAAATTAATTACAAGAAAATGTGTAAGTGTGTATCTTACTTTTGTAGTGTGGTTGTTGATGTTCATAAGCTAAAAAAAAGTTACTATTTGAAGTATTGCATGCCATGTGTAAACAAAGCATTATTTTGCTAAAGTATTATTCTACAAAGTTTGTAACATATACTAATAAGGTTTGTAAGATATAACTCATTATTTGTTGAGTTGTCTTCCTGAGAGTTAGAAAACACAATGAAAGATTAAACAAGGGATGCGAGTTGCCTGCTGCTTGGGCCCAAATCTTAAACTTTAATAGGGAGAAAGACTTCTCCTGAGATCAGAGACAGGAATAATACTGATTTAATTTTGGTTTTGAGTCACAGTGCCTGAAACAGGAATGGTCTTGCAATGAACAGGATAGCAAATCAATAAAGTATTAAATAACAAGGTCATAAACTAATCAATTATGATTAATCATATTAATCAAAATATTGATTTTGTATATGATCATATATTAGTTCAAAAATAAATTTAGTTATTATTAATATTTGGAAATTAGAGGATATCCAGGGCTGGCCTGGGGATTTAATATGCATGTTCCTTATTGAGGATTTGAAATGAGATGAGGATTTTGAAAGATATTTGGGGATTTTGTCAAGTCTTGAGTTTTTCTGAGTTCAAATGTTTTTAGGAAATAGCAATTGATTCACTATAGTTGGTTTTGGAAGAAAACAAAACGCAAGAGCAAAAAAGAAAAAAACGTTTTTTAAACATGTAGATATTTCAGACATTAAACCTGTCTTAGAATAGAGCAAAAGATAGCTAAAAGGGACAAATTTAGGTGAAAATTCTGGGCTCTACTTGCTTGTCTATCCACTGCAAACCTAGAAAAATATAAAAGAAGTTTGCCAAGAAATATGAGTGGAAATATGGATGCTGTTAAAGGGGTAGTATGTCTCTAGAAAATGGATCAATAGGCAGGGCATGGTGGCTCATGCCCATAATTCCAGCAGTTTGGAAAATCTGAGGTAAGAGGATCACTTTAGGCCTGGAGTTTAAGACTAGGCTGGGCAACAAGCAAGACCCCATCTCTACGCATAATTTTAAAAAGTTAGCCAGGTGTATGAACGTAGTCCTAGCTATGAGAGGCTGAGGCGGGAGGATCCCTGGGCCAGGAGTTAAGGTTACAGTGACCTATATTCCAGCCTGGCAGCAGAGTGAGACCCTGTCGAGAACATTTTTGAGACAATTTGAGAAACACTGAGGAATACTTGAGGGAATGCTGATAGAAATATATCCTTCTAAAGAGGCAGGCACCGTTTCTATCTTGATCATCTGCATGTTTCCAGACCATAATTAAGTACTTGCATTTAGATGGTACTCAGCAAAATTTGTTTAAAAGAAAGAAATTTAATCATTCCTTCCTCTATCCTTCTCTTGTGTTTTGCAACTCAACTATAGCACATATTACAATATGTTGAGTTTTCATGTAGCCTATTGTATGTTGAGAGAGAACAGAATTTGGAGTTGAAGAGATAGGACTTTCAATCAAATTCTATTCACTACTAGTTTGACAATTTTGGAAATTTACTTAACTCCATTGAGCTTCAATTTTCTCATCAGTGAATTAGAAATATTAAAACCACCATCATATGTGAAAAGTTTAGCACAATGCCTAATATAAAGAGTAAGAAGTAGATTGAATAACATGGATGATAAACTCATAATAGACAATGTAGAATAGAATAGTTACAAATCAAAAGTAAAGTATGTGCTGAAAAACTTACCTGAATAAAGAAGTTGTCTTAGAAATGCAGCAAATGGAAAGTTCACTCATGATTTAGGCAACAGTAGATATTAGAGTTCGCAATTTGTGAGAAGGGCAAACTCTCACAGCCCCTAACACTGGTAAATACTTAAGAGTTCATTGGGCTAATACTTTTGAGGTAGGACACATTCTCTTTCTGGCAAGGCTCTAATATAAGAGCAAAGTAAATTCTCTCTGTCATCGTATGACTCCTTGATCCATTCCTGGAGCAGTGCTAGAGGCTAGACATGAAACCTGGGTGGCACAGGCATCAAAGCAGAATTTCTGTCCTATTGCCCCATAGAGAGGGAGAGAAGAAAAACTGGCAGGAGCAATGTAGAGTCCAGTATATCACTGCAGAAACCTGAACCTGAAGAATGATGGATAGTCAGAGACTTACGGAGCAGTTCGGAAGTCTAGCAGTCGTCATGAGACCAACAGACAGAAAGTTGGGGCACAGATAAAGTGTGTTTTGGGGAAAGGGGAAGAAGAGTATGAAGGTGGACTAAGGGTGCCGAAAAAATTTATGCCTGGATCATGTTGGGCTCAGAAGCAAAAATGAGCATAAGTTTGTGTGTGACATGAAGGAGAACTGGGCATAGTGTGTAATTGAAGTTCCAGAGAAAATCAGAAAAAAAAAAAGTAGATTTCTAAACACTTATATAATGTCTTGTAATTTAGGCTCATATTCCCAACATATTTGGCAGAGTTTCCAAAAGAAAGACAAATCTAAAAGATACACAAAATCAGGGAGGAAAATTTAACGTTCAAAGAGATATTTTAAAACATGGTTGGTCTTAAAATGTGAAAGGCACATTGAACTCAATTTGACCTTCTTGGCAATTTGTAATAAAAGATGAATACTTTCGTAAAGATGGAACTGTTGTTTGTCTAAATTAAATGATAAATATTATTCTTCCTGAAGTCTGCCTTATCCTAGATCTTCAATTTTCTACAATGAAGAATGTTTTCAGATATTTTTATCCAAATCCTTTCTTCATTCTTTTGAATAACTTATTTTATTCTTCATTCTCTAAGTAAAATTAATGAGATGGGATGGATTCACTTTGTAAAACAGTTCAATCATAGTTGTATATGTGTATGTGTACTCTATCCCCATTGCAATCTTTATGACTTGGATATATGTACCTCATAATTCACTGATGCATTAGTATAATTTTTATTTTCTTGATGTATTTGTTTTATTTTTTGATTATAAAAAAGTTCCAAAAGATAAAATCAAATCTGTGTTTGTTTATAAAAAAACATTCTATGCAATACTTCGTCTTCCTGTTACCTAGCAACATTTATTGTATTGGCAATTGATGAATCTCATGTTATGGCTCATTAATAAACTTAGGCTGAGTTCCAAGATGTTAGAAATAATGCAAAAAACATTCAATATAAACATGTATGTGTTTTACAGTCTTTGTTCTAGTAGGCCTGGGGTCAATAATTCTGTTCTTACTTCAGAAGGCTTTGAAACTTGCTGAATCATTTGAACCCTATATACATAAGGAGCATAAAAGTAAACCCAGAACACAGCACTTGTAGCATATAACATGATAAAGAATAGTGTTCTTACAACCCCTTCCTATCAGCTCGTAGCCCAAATTTTAATGTTAACTTTTAGAAGAAGCCTAATGGTGAATTTTAGACAAAATTTCTAAGGGACAGGTAAACAGAAAGTGTCATCTCATTCTCAACCAAGTTCTAGGCTGTCTGCTTGCCTGTTCAGTCAGCTTCTCCAACAGTTTGCTGTGGCCGAATACGTTGTATGCTCTTGATGAAAGAGGTGCCACTTAAAGTCAAATAGCTCTTCAGCATAAGAACTAAGACATGAATCCAGGCCTCCTGACTCCAATTCTGTAGCCAAAATATATACTAAAGGTCTTAAATAACTAATCCTTTGCAAGAGAGATAAGGAAATTTGGGTTTGATTCAATAATCAAGAAAGTACCCGAGTCAGGTTCTGTTTAAAAAGTACAACTGCTTTTGACGTCAATAGAAATGAGACTTCATATTGAATTCAGGGTAGGGCTCTAAATGGGCATTCCTGTTGCCTAATCATGTTTCTTACTAATCTCTTAATATTTATAGATAGAATGCCAAAAAAAAATCTTAAGAGTGTGCTAATCGGTTCCTAAAAGGATTAGACCTTAACTTTAAGTATTAAGCCTTTGCTTATCTTGTCAAAACCTTCAGTTTTGCTGGAATTCTAATTACTAACCTATTCCCCTGTGCAGATGGTCACGGGAAGGAAGTTCTTCCTCCCTTGACCAAAGTAATTTATTAGCTTGTTGACAGATTACACAAGGCTGTGCTCTCTGCTTATCACAGTTAATGTCTCAAATATGCCTGAGGAGTATGTATTTTGTACTTGTAAGGTCATCCTGTTTCCACAAGCTCTAGCCTGTTTGTTTGAACAAGGGCAAGAACATGCACATAGATCATTCAGTAAACTTAATTGTTAAAGGTTTGGTGGCTCACAAAGATAAACATTATCTACACAGTCCCGGAGAAAAAGGTCATAAAATTCCTAGCATATCTTTACATTCTAATACCAACACCAATTTTATAAAAAAAAAAAAAACAGAAAAAAAAACCCCAAAACAAAAAAAGAAAAACCCTATTTGTTTGTTTGGCTTTAGTTTTATATATATAGTTTAGTTTTATATATATAGATAAATATATATATGCATATAAATAGTTTAGTTTACCTTACCATGTATCTGGTTCATAATAGAGTTAATTCATATAGACTTGTTTGTTAGAATTAGCAAGTACAACAATATCTCAGAAGATCACATCTATTATTCATAAAATGTCTCTAAATTTTCCTAAAATTATATATATTCTCTCTACACATAATATTCTAGTGCATTATACTTGCACTAGAATAAGTATAATGCACTAGAATATCCTGTATATATTCTGGTGCAAGTATAATGGATGGTTTCTTAAGTTTGCTGTCTACTAGAAAAGAAATACCTAGTTCTACATGTCCTAGATCAATCAACATTCTTGAGGTCTTTCACATAATTTTAATATTTCACATTAAATGTTCAGTCTAATCATACCTCTTCCCATAAAGTTAAAAAAAATTAAAAGTATAAAGAGTGAATAAGTCCATCTTATTGTCAAATGGATTCAGATAAAAACTTAAATTATTATCTAATATGGCTCCAGAAAACAATTACATTAATCAATCAATGACTGTCAACAACTTAAGGATATTAGAGTTGTGAAAACATAATATAAACAAATATAAAAAAATATACTGAGGAAAAATTCCGAGATAAAAATTACTTATTACTGTTTTTTCTTTCCTTTTTTCTTTCATTTTTGTTGTGGTCAGAATAAAAAAATTACAATTTGCTGTTAGGCAGAGCTTGTTGAAAAATGCCAGGTAATGACTTGCCAGGGGTTGAGGTAATAAAAAGGAAGTCCCTCTCTTTTTGGTCAAAGTGTTGCCTACTTTCAAAGGACTATTTGGTATACAAGGCACCAGGAGACTATCATCGTGACCAGAGTAAAACTATTTCTTAAGGTTCTGCCTTGGGAGTCATCCTGAGGAAACACATTCCAAGGACTCATGTCACTTGGTTTTCCTTTCTTTCACTTCCTTTATTTTCATATTTATCAAGAACAAGTCTTGCTTTGTAGTTCAATATTGTAAAATTATTTTATCTCATTGCTATGAAGAATGCTATTTGTCATTAAGTTTTTTAAATACCATTTTACCTTTTAATATCAAAAGTTTTGAATTTCTTCCTTGTTCACTCTTTTGCTTTGTATATTTTCTGTAAATCTTCTTTTGTTTGGAAAATTTGTATTTTTTTACTTTGTCTTGTTATATTTATTCTATATTATTACAGTTCTTCAAGTACTTCTTCGTCCACTGCCTTATTATTTATCTTTCTTTTTACATTTTACTGTACTTTCTTTACAATACTTATCTTTTTTGATTATTTAACTTTCTAGTTTAATTTTTAAATTTTTATCATACTTAATTTGTTGCCTCTTTTTATAATGGCCATAACAGTGTAGCAACAGAGAAAGTAGTCCAGAGCACTTGTTTATTCGTTGAAAAAAAGTTACGTGACTATTACGTACCAGGCACAATATTTGTGAGAAATATTAGTTATTGAAGAGCCATTTGGGGGGTTATATTTTTATAATAATAACATGGATTTGATGTAATCCCTCTCAACCATTTCTTTGGGATTGAGTTCCCCCATAATATCAAATAAATGATTACTCTCAGAACCACTCCAGTGTGGGTGATGCACACAGAGCTCTTTGAAGTGTACTCCCGTGATTTCCTCCTTACAAGAGAACAGGTTCAAGAGCACCCATAGAGGACCATAGATAAGTCTGCTAATCACCATGCATTTCCAACTTTGTATTTTCATGAGGACTCCCACAGCAAATCTCTCTCAGGAGGGTTCTACCTGGGAGTAGTGTTCTTCTGAATAACTCTTAGTTTATGTGCATTGTGAATGACAAAGCTGATAATTTTCCCTCTCTGCCTTGGCTGTTGGAATAACCACAGTCAGATTTGTGGCTTGCTTCTTGAAATTTTGCAATAAGGAATTTATAGAGTAAACTCATAGTGTATTAAAATTCACCTTTGGCTGTCTCTTTCCTTTTCTTATCCTTGTATTCAATTTGTGCTAACTTCTTTACTCATCAGTATCATTTGTTTTGTTTTTCCTCCTTTATGCATTTTAAAAAGTACTTTAAATTAGTTTTAAGAGCAAGATAGAGGCTCTTTTTTTCTCATACTATAAAAAGATTTTAACAGATTGAGTATTTTTGAGCAGAAACTACGTTCCATCTGCCTCCACTGGCGCTGAGTAGTACACTACCTGTCACCAAAAAAGTGTGAATTCTAGTTTAATTGATTCCAGAGCAATTCTTCAGTTTTATTGTCACATAGAAACCAAGTGCTTAGGATTCATATGCACCCTCACTTCTGATCAAAAGCAAATAATGCAATGAGCATTATTTCTAAGGTTTATCTTTATTAAGCTGGTATGTTCAAGGCAATAGCTTAAAACTGCCTGTGGCTCCTTTTCTCCTACCTCCTTCAGGAGTTAAAGGTATGTTATTACAACATATTTCACCCCAAAGAATCGTCTTTCCCAAATCAATTGACATTCACAGACTTTTTGCCTACTTGTTATTGTGAGGTTTCCCTTACAACTTACTCTGTTATCTGGAAAAAAAGTGGTAAGTATTTTTCCTAAGACTGAACATTTCTTAGATATATGTGTAATGACTATTGCAAAGTTATAGGGAGGAATGAGAGAAGTTGTTTTTAAATTTAAGTTTGGGAAATTTTTAAAATACAACAATAGTAAAATTTCCATTGATGTCTCAGTTTACATGTCTGATTTAGGTTAATAGTGTGTTTCCCTATATGACAAATCTTTGAAAAGTTAATGTAATGTTAATGTATTTTTGATATCAATTCATCCAGAAGGGTCAACTCTTTATTATAATGGACTATTTGTTACCTATTCTAAGACATTATAGTATTTATTATTTTGATGATTTTTGAAATATAAATTTTAGTTTCTAAAGCAATGGTTCTCAACCCAGAGATTGATTTCTTTAATCTCTGCTATAGGCTTTGTTTTTTTTTTCTTTTCTTCAAGTTTAATTAAAATTCATATTAGGAAACAAATGCCTCTTTTTTATGATAAGCTTATGGTTTGCAGTCTAATCATACTATGTTTGACTTATTATAGGAAAGTGTTTATTGTAGCTTATAGTGCCCATAAAGTTTTAGTACTAGAGCTTTTACTTGTGTAGTAGTGTAAAATGCTTACAAACCATGCAAGTTTGGCAATGTAGAAATTAGTTGGCAATATTCAAGTAGTCATTTTGGGGGGGGGGCATAAATTATTTTCTCTTAGATTATTTATTATTATATTATATATACAGGTATTATATTTCTTTAACAGTTTTTATTTGATTTTTTCTTTTAATATAAAAAGGAGAATATTTCTTGCATTTAATTTTACATAATCACTTAGCCTTTTTATGTTTTTTGCAAAAAATGAGTAAACATAGCTGGAAAAAAATTGACTACTTATATCCACTATTAACCAGTCACTACAGTGACTTCAGAAGAAATTTCACTTTACTTTCTCTTAAATAATTCAATCATTCTGAGCATTTGAAATGGGGGGGGGAAGATTTTAGAAGGTATCTGGCTAATCCAATTCATTTACTTACTGATAAACAAATATAGACCAGTTAAATGAACTGATTAGTATACCATCACTTAGTGGCAACTGGGAGAACTTTCCCTTGTTCCAAGAAGAGTGATTTAATGTACTTATGCCACCATTTTCCTCTCTCATTTCTGTTAGACATTATCACTCTATTATAGATCTCTTTCCTATAAGATTCAAATACAACTTGAGCTTCCTTTTCAATAGAAGTTCCCACTACAATTCAAGTTGTTACACCTTTAAAATGTATTTACTATTCCTTTCTGATGGACAGAAGAGGTTCTGTTTCATACATGCCTATCAGAGTCAATGGTGCTTTGTATAGGAAAAGATGAATAAAATAACCTTATAATTTACTGGGGAAAACATACAAATAAATCATAATGAGATTTCTTCTTTGGGTTTGGGTGGAGTAAAAAAGGCTGGATTTATCCACAAGCCTAAAACAACCAAAGGAATAGACAAATTATATAAAGAATTGGATGTCAAAGTATTGGACCTCAAGTATCAAGGGCAGTTATGCTAGAGGAACAGAAAACAAATGAGGTAAGTTCTGTATTTCTCTAGCTTAAAACCTTCTGCACTTTTGGGCAGAGAGTGGGAGCCCAGGGGAAGCCTAGCAGCCTCCTGGAGTTGAGGAAATGGGTCTGGGAGCTTGAGGAAGCCAAAGCACCTAAGATTTGCAAAGGAGAGGAAAGCAAACAGAATGAACTTCAGAGATTCTTAGAAGGTCCCTCTCAAGTATACAGTTGAGGGAGGATCAGTGCATGGGTATAAGGGCACTACCTGAGGCTGAGGGGCCAGCGACCTTAAAGCACTAGAGGAGACAGTGTCTGGGGCTCATAAATGACTAGCAGTAGGACCAGTTCCTAACATCTAGAGCAGAAACCTCATAATTCACAGAATATCAGCTATAATAGTTTGAAGAATTTGCTTTAGTAGTGGGAAAAAAATCCTAACTAAAGGCTATGCTGGTCTTTTTAAAATAAAGTATAAAGACAGAGACCGCAAAGGACCAAAGAACTGAACTTTGTTCAAGTAACTTAAACATACTGAAGAATAAAGCTCAAGAATTTTTTAGGAATAAAAAATATACAGACCCAAAGAAGATAAAATTCACAATGCCTGTTATCTAATATAAATTATGCAGCACACAAAGAAGTAAGGAAATACAAGCCATAATGACAAAATATTAGATCAATTAAAACTGATCCAGAAAAGAGATAAATGACAGAATTAATAGACAATAAAATGTAACAGTTATTGCCAATGTATTTCATATGCTCAAGAAGTTAGAGAGAATGAACATGTCAAGACATGAAAGAGGTAAAAATAAAGACTCAAGTCTAAAAGAGAAAAAATCTGCAATGTCTAAGGTGAAAAATACAATGAGCAGAATGAATAGCATTTTGTAGAAAAAATGTTCAGTAAACTTAAAGACATAACAATAGAAATTATTCAAAAGGAAATACAGAAAGGAAAAGATTTTTAAAAATGAACAGAAAATCAATGAACTGTGGAACAAAATAATTCAGCCAAAGGTATGTTTAATTAGAGTCACAAAATGAGAGGGTACGGTGAAGTGATAGAAAAGAACATTTGAAGAAACATTGGCAGAACATTTTCCAAACTTGACAAACAATATACACTCACAGATGCAAAAGCTCAAAGAAAGCAAAAATACAAGAAACATGAAGAAAACAACACCAAGACACACCATAATCATATTGCTTAAAAGAGATATATAAATTGCTGATAAAGGGAATATCTTAAAAGGAGCATGAGAAAATAATTCATTATATAAAGAAAAATGAAGGTAAGTATATCAGATTTTTTGTTAAACAATGAATTTTTGATGAGAGTGGATCGGCATCGTTAGTGTACTGATATTTAAAAAATCAGCCTAAAAGTGTTTATCCAGAACAAATACATTTCATAAATAAAGGCAAAAAACCAAAAAGACTGTTTCAGACATACAAAAGCTAAAAGAATTCATAATCAGGGTATTTTCACTACAAGAAATGTTAGAGAGAGTCCTCAACGTAGAAGGAAAATGATACCAAATGGAAGTCTGGAACTACATAAAAAAATGAAGAACATCAGAAGTGGTAAATACATGGGTAAATAGAAAGACTATTTAAGTTTTTTTAGCAGATAGCTGAGTGTTTAAAACAAAATTTAGTAATAATGTATTGTGCTGTTTATACCATGTTGAAGTAAAATACGTGAATAAAATAACGCAAAGACCATGACGGGTCAAATGGAAGTATGCTATTTTAAGTTTCTTATGCTGAAGGTAAACTCGTCGTATAGCATCACATGAAGGTAGAGAGTGATAAATTAATGACGTACACTATAAATCTTAAGCCACCACTAAAATAACATACTACAGACCTATATTAATAAAAGCAGCATAAGTAAAAGGAAATAAAAATAAAATTCAGTAAATAAGAAAGTGAAAAAAGAGGAAAGGGAGTAAAAAAGCAGGACAAAGAGGAAACCAATAACAAATGGTAGATTTAAATCTATTTATTAGATGTAAATATTTATGTTACACTATTGGGTACACAGGTATTTGTAAAGGTCAGGATTTTATTCTAGAAGATATCTTTTATCACAATAAATTGTCCTTCTTTGCCTCCTGCTTTTTAAAATGCTACTATAATTTTGTTTGCTTTATTTTTCTTTTAATTTTTCCAGTATGTATTTTCTTACCCTCTATATGCAGCGTTTTTCAGAATGTCATATCCACTGCAAATGGATGAATTTTGTTTTATAATTCAAGCTTTGGTAAATGGTTGGTTGGTTTTAAAATTATCATCATCTGTAATGTTGTACATATTTTTTGTGTTTTCTTCTAAACATTCCACAAGTGATATAGGTTTTCTCTTTTTTTCCTAAAAATTTGGAAGTTCTGAGATTTTCTCTCAAGATTATGCTATTAACCTAGTTAAATCTAGTTAATTTTATGTATGTATTAACTGTATGGGTAGTCATAATAATAAGAATAATAAGAATTTTGGGCACTTTTTTTCTCCATTTTTTTGATGAGTTGAATTTTATTAATTTTCTCAGCATCTGCCTTTATGCCTGTAAAGTATCTGTATGATATATAGCCTTAGATTATATCTTTGAATGCTGTTTATAAGATGTATGATAAGAAATGTGTTTATGTGTCCAATTATTTATTCCCTTCTATAGCTATTATTCCTCCATGTTTCCATTATTAATTCTATTGTTAAGTACACACTCAATTCTTACCAATATTTCTTTTGCTGTAGTGACCCCATTTATTTTTTGTTTGTTATATTTTTATTAGTAATATTTTCAATAAAGCCTCATGAGAAATATGTTACTTCCTACAAGCCAACTACCAGTCATAATAAAATGTGGATTAAAGACTTGAATACATACTTCTCTAAAAAAGACATACAAATGTCCAACAGATACATGAAAACATGTTCAACATCATCAGCTCAACTGATAATCAGGGAAATGAAAATCAAAACTATAATGTGATATCACTTTGCACTTGTTAGAACAGCTTTTTTTTTTTAATCAAAAGAACAGTAGATGGGTGTTGGTCAGGATGTGAAAAAAATTGGAACACTTTCACACTGTTAGTGGGGATGCAAAATGGTATGGCTGCTATGAAAAGCAGCACAGAGCTTCCTAAAAAAAAAAAAAAAAAATAGAACTACAACATGATTGAGCAATTTTTGGTATTTATCCAAAAGAATTGAAATCAAAATGTTTAAGGGAGGTTGGCACTGCCAATTTTTTTAATTTTTATTTTTCCAAATATTTATTGTTATAAAAAGGTGTACATGGGTCATTCAGTACAAAAGTAATTTCCCAACTGAGCATATAATTCCAGTTTTATGAATATACACTGCTATCTTCTATATTACATCTATACATATACTGAAACCTCTCTGGAAGATTACATGCTAAAGCATCATAACAAATACTTCTTAATTTACATATCATGCCTTTACTCTATTTTAAGTGTACAATTAAATGGTTATTAGTAAATTTACCAAGTTGTACAGCTAAACACATAAATGAATTTTAGAGGATTTCCTTCCTCCTATTGAAATCCCTAATACCCTTCACCAACTACTTTTCAAGCCTGCCCACCCCTCCATAGTGCTCACCACATCCCTCAGATGTGAGTCTACCCCCTCTTCCCGAATCCGTACTGAACACCGCCACCATTTGTGCACCATTGTGTTAATCAGTCAGAACCAATTTGATGGCGAATACATGTGGGGCCCATTTTTCCTGTCTTGTGTCACTTCACTTTGAATAATGGGCCTAAGCTTAATCCAGGATAATATAAGCGGTGCTAGTTCACTGTCATTTCTTAAAATCGAGTAATATTACATTGTAAACATATACCAAATTTTAATAATCCACTCATGAATTGACGGGCACTTGGGTTGTTTCCACGACCTTGCAATAGTGAATTGTGCTGCCATAAACATTCAGGTGCAGATGTCTTTATCACAGAATGACTTATGTTCTTTTGGGTAGATGCCTAATAATGCTATTGCTGGATTGAATGGTAATTCTATTTTTAGCTCTTTGAGGAATCTCCAAATTCTTTTCCATAGAGGTTGCACTAATTTGCAATCCCACAAGCAGTATAAGAGTGTTCCTGTTTCTCCACATCCTTGCCAGCATTTGTTGTTTTGGGATTTTTTGATAGAGACCAACCTCACTGGGGTTAGGTGGTATCTCATTGTGGTTTTGATTTGCATTTCTCTAATAATTAGAGATGTTGAACAGTTTTTTAATATGTTTTCTGGCCATTATTCTGTCTTCTTTGGAGAAGTTTCTGTTCATCTCCTTTGCCCATTTATAAATGGGGTTGTGTGATTTTTTTCTTGTTAATTCTTTTGAGTTCTAGGTAGACTTTTGTTATCAGACCTTTGTCAGAGGTATAGAGAGCAAATATTTTCTCCCATTCTGTAGGTTGTCTATTTGCTCTAGTGATAGTTTCTTTGGCTGTGCAGAAGCTTTTTAGTTTGATCAGATCCCATTTGCTTATTTTTCTTACTGCATTAATTGCTTTGGGGGTCTTCTTCAAGAATTCTTTGCCTAGGCCGATGTCTGAGAGGGTCTTCCCAACATCCTCTTCTAGGATTCTTAAGGTTTTCTGCCTTAGGTTTAGGTCTGTTAACCATCTTGAGTGTATTTTTGTGAGAGGTGAGAGGTAGGGATCCAGTTTCATTTTTCTGCATGTAGCTATCCAGTTTTCC